>VZTH01014292.1:750857-777889 GCA_013397815.1 Aleadryas rufinucha | reverse complement strand
GCTGCCAGGGCACTGCTGGCTTGGATTTAACTTGCCACAGACCAGGACACACAGGTCCCTTTCCATGGCACTGCATTCCAGTACCTCATTCCCCAGTCTGTCCATACATCCAGGGTTGTCCCATCCCAGGTGCAGAATCCAGCACTTTCCCTTGTTGAACTTCATATGTTGGTTTACAAGACTTTGTTTAAACTTGTATTTCCCTTAAAAATCTGAAGGATGTGGAAGAGAAGAGAAAAAGCAAATGCTCTTCATTTTAAAACGGTAATATTGACAAACCCCTAGTATTCTTCATCTCTGAAATTCTGTGCTTTGCTTAATGTCTACATGAAAACAACCTGTGTGGTGAGCTGGGTCTCAACATCAGCAGTCTTAGGGCTGCTGCACTGATGTCCACAGTGCAGATCTTATGTAGTTCTTTAATGGATTTCTTCAGGGGAAAATATAGTTAATGACCCAATACTGTGAAATCACAAGCTTCCTATAATTTCTTGCCCTTAATCAAATAGGGATTTCCTCTCTGACCTTGAGAGATACAGGGATGGGGAGAAAGAAAGCAAAATGCAAACCCACTCTGTCATTGTGTACCATGTGCCTCCCTCCCATAATAAAAGCCAGTAGCAGCTGGTGTTTTGTGGCTGACAAAGGGGAAGCCAAAGCCTGCATGCACTGTAGCATCTCTGGAAATGTATATGGGCTATGGGGATTCCATGCTTAGATCCACCTGAGGCTGTAAGACAGAGAATTGCATCACTACAAAGTTCTGCTCAGAGTAAGGAGAGATTATTATCCTGTGGCCTTTCCATGCTTCTTGTGTTGTTTTGCACTCAAGCATGTTCATTTTTCACTGGAGTGTTGTCTTTACCTTTTGGATAGATTGCTGGCTTGCTGCATTACTTGCATATTTACTTTTTCTCTCAGCCCTTGCTTTTGTCCTTCTCTGACTGTTGTGTTAAAACCTGTCGTATTTTTACTCCAAAAGTATCTCATGTGTTATATTTCTGTGTATACATGCATTCGTCAATCTGTAAAAAAATCACTCAAAAAGCCCAAGAAACCCTCCTGGTTGTTGAACATCTTAGACTTCTTTTGTCTTTCAGCTTGTCCCATTCAGTTGTAAACAACGTTCCTTGCTAAGTGTTTGTGAAGTTCTTAGTGCAGAGGGATTTCAGACCTTAATTGTGTGATGTTCTTGTCCAACTAAGAATAATTTAGCTAAGCGAGTCTTCGTTTTTTTAATCATTGCTAACACTAGGAGTGTGCTACATTAAGCTCCTTAAAGTTGTTTTTCTTTATTGTATATACCTCCCCCACCTATTTTGTAGTCAAATTATGTGTTTGTTCCAGAACAGCAAGACATATTTTTATGCTTGAGTGTTTGTATACCCTTCAAATAATATTGTTTATATGCCTAATGTAAGTCTTCGCTATGCTGGTGCACAGTTAACTTATGTTTAATTTATAGTCTTGGTCAATTTAAAAACAGACAAAAAAAATAAACAGCAGAAAACAACCCTCGACAGTCTCATTAAGTTGGTAAAAGATGATATGAAAAAGTTAGTGATCTTTTGCCAGAAAATCTTGAAGATTCAAGCCCAGTCCTAGCAGAGCCTGGTTTCTTTTGGCTTTATCAGTCTCAGTCATTGTCTCTCCCAGCAGAAATATGTTTGCTTCAGCTCCAACACTGCCCTAAGTCCTCAGGGATAATTACACCAAGTGCTTCATAAAATGTGGGGAGGCTAGGAGGAGCCAGTTAGATAAATATGGGTGTTTCCAGTGGGTTTTCAATATTTAACAAGTTATTTTCATAATCAAAATTAAAAAAAAAAAAACCAAACAAACTGTCCTTTCAAATGTTGTAATGGAACTTAATGCTTTTGCATGGTAAAGGATACTGTAGAAAAAATTGCAGTGACATTGCTAAGTACAGTGTGTTGTTTTTTCCATTATTATGTGAATTTGAGTCCATTTACTTTCCTAATTGTATTTTGCAGTCTTCATTGATCTACCACAGCAATAAACCAAACCCTAGTTAAATGATGTGGGGGAAAAACTTTTAATTACCTCTTTTAGAATAATTTCTAAACTATAATTTTACAATTTTTTACAGTCTTTTCTTTCGAAGCCTGTCCTACAGCATCTCTGAACCTTAGGACAAAATATATTAATACCAGACAATTTGGTTTAGGTTATGATTTATTTGAAAGCACTCAGCAATTGTAGTTTTTCTGCTTTTAGAATTTAATTGATGTTGATTTGTTTCCTTCAGTTTTAAACATTGAAACATATCTGTGGTCCATGTGGTCTTTGGGTCTTGGTAGGTATTAGTACTTGTAAATATGGGATTATAAATACCCATAACCATTTATTTTGAGTTGAGAAAAGTATATAAGATTTATTTCTTTATATAATGTTAGATTTAAGGTAAAAAAGAAAAGAAAACCTCCAAAGCTGGAAATGCAGTATTTCCAAGAAACATTTAGGAAAATTGAGTTGTTAATTATCCTTTTTATGATCTCCTGGGAGAGGAATTCTTATTCCTCCCTGACCTAGCATGATGTTACTCTCCTTGTTTTCAACTGATGTTAAGGGAAGTATAAGTTGTCTGGAACCTTCAAGAAATGCTCAATATCTCACAGAAGGACACCATGTAAAAACAAGTGCTATCTGGTTACATGATATTTTATGAGTTTTTTCATGTTTCTTCGTATTCAAATGTTGATTTTGCAATTCACCGTCAGTGACAAATGTCTGTGTATTCCCTCTCCTGAGCTCAGTCTGCCTGTTTGATCCGGGCTTAGTCCTAATTAGTACTTGAGAATTTAACCTGTGTTCTGCACATCACTGTTCATTATTATGTATGTGTGCAATAACTGTGGCAACATGATGAAGTTCAGTTCAACCAAGTTTTTGTTCAGGGCTGAATTCTCAGCTACCTTTTCTTTAAATTGCTATTTTGAGGAAGGCTAGCTGACTTTGAGATAACAAAATATTTTTAAGTCTCCACTTGACAAAGGATGTATATACTACCTGAAATTTGAAATGAATTTAATTTCTTCAACTATTTGGGAATTTCCTTTAGCTGCCAATCCAAAGGGAGGATAATAAGTATCAATGGAATAAAATGTGTGAATCAGTTAACACACACTTTCCATCTTTGGGTGGACATTTGCCTGCTGCCTGATGCTCATGAGATCTCTCATTATGATCAGACAGTGGTTACGGAGTGCAGTCCTCAAATACTCATCCTCAAAAATCACATAACATCTGGGTAACAGGTTGTTCTCTGTAATGTAGGTTTTATTTTTCTATTTTTTTTTTAGAAAAAGTGAAACCAAAAAGCTGTTGAGAGGTGGGAATAGTCCTATTTTCTCTCAGAGGAGACAATATACTGTGTGTGGTGGCTTTTTACCTGGTGAGGCTTTGACCTTTCTTATGATGGAAGTTTTTATGAGAGAGGGTGATGATGATGCCACTGGAAACCCAAGCTGGATTTCAAGGTATCAATTAAAATATCACAATTTCTCAAGTATCAAGAATTGTTTCTCCTNTAGTACTTGAGAATTTAACCTGTGTTCTGCACATCACTGTTCATTATTATGTATGTGTGCAATAACTGTGGCAACATGATGAAGTTCAGTTCAACCAAGTTTTTGTTCAGGGCTGAATTCTCAGCTACCTTTTCTTTAAATTGCTATTTTGAGGAAGGCTAGCTGACTTTGAGATAACAAAATATTTTTAAGTCTCCACTTGACAAAGGATGTATATACTACCTGAAATTTGAAATGAATTTAATTTCTTCAACTATTTGGGAATTTCCTTTAGCTGCCAATCCAAAGGGAGGATAATAAGTATCAATGGAATAAAATGTGTGAATCAGTTAACACACACTTTCCATCTTTGGGTGGACATTCACCTGCTGCCTGATGCTCATGAGATCTCTCATTATGATCAGAGAGTGGTTACGGAGTGCAGTCCTCAAATACTCATCCTCAAAAATCACATAACATCTGGGTAACAGGTTGTTCTCTGTAATGTAGGTTTTATTTTTCTATTTTTTTTTTAGAAAAAGTGAAACCAAAAAGCTGTTGAGAGGTGGGAATAGTCCTATTTTCTCTCAGAGGAGACAATATACTGTGTGTGGTGGCTTTTTACCTGGTGAGGCTTTGACCTTTCTTATGATGGAAGTTTTTATGAGAGAGGGTGATGATGATGCCACTGGAAACCCAAGCTGGATTTCAAGGTATCAATTAAAATATCACAATTTCTCAAGTATCAAGAATTGTTTCTCCTGAGTGTGTTTCAAATACCTTGGAAATAGGTGGGAAAGAAACTGTGACTGGGACAAGCTAAAGAGTTATATCTTAGATATATTCAGGCTTCTGTGATCAAAGTGGTAAGAGATGGCCATAATGAGAAGTGAATGCATGAAAGTATCTAAGGTTTAAACCAGTAGTGTGGCTGTTGAATGGGCTGAAGAGTTTCTGTCACAGGAGTGCAGAGGGAAGAGTGCTCCTGGGTGGTGAATACAGCTGATCTGCAGAGGTGTTTTTTATCTTTAACCTAGTCTATGCTCAGGGACACATCAGTCTTTACAGAGTAGTTATAGTACTGGTCTACAGACCCCTGTAGAAAATGAAGTCTCTGATATATTTACAAGCTGATGCTGTTGCTTTCAACATAGTAACTCTTTCTAGGACAATATCTTTGAGTAGAATCATAGAGGTTGGCAAAAATAGAACTGCACAATTTGTCATTCAAAGGCTAGAGAAAATTCCTGTTGGATTTTGTGGCAGAAAAAATAATGCTGAATCAAACCTGGATTTGTGGTCTCTTGCAGTTAACCACCAGATATTTTACTTTTGGCATTTGATGTTTTGAATCTTTTAAATTGAATTCACTTCAATAGTTTTCTCCACTGAGAAATGCCCTTGTATCTGTCAAGACTTAATTCTTTAAAAATATTAACAGCCCCTCCCAACTGGGGTTCTTTAAAGTGTCAAATGCCAAATTCTACTCTTTCTTCATATGGAAAGTTATTTTTAAATTGATTGTATGTTCCTGCCTGTTTCTTCTTAAGCTTAATGCAGCTGTTACCATGCTGGAGCCACCAGTAATCTCTGCATTGCCATTGCTTTCTTTATGATTCTCTTCTATTGCTGCAGTTCTCTTCATTAATTCTGATGGAAAAAATATATTTGTAAACCCCTTTATTTATTTGCCTGAAAAATTAAGTTTGTTCTGCACTTAAGAAATTAATTGTGGCTATAAGCAACAAATGCTGCTTTGCAGTCCAGTGTGCCTCTAGCTCAGCTTTCCGCTCCAAGTTGCCACTTTTCCTCTTCCGTGGTAATATGGCTTTTTATGAGGCTTTGTACTAATTAAGCAAGTGAGATGTAACTTTTAAGAGTTTACTTAGGTAGGGAGGGAGATGGTGGACCTTGGTATCCATGGATACTCTCTTGTCCAGGGACTCTGCTCAAGATTACTTTGGAATTGAATGTCAACACATCTCATCTGCACTATCATTACTGAAGTGTTTGCAAAGACGTGATCACTGTTAATTTAGAAGTTTTAATTTAAAATGGAGGAATTAAGGTTCAAAAGCTATATTTAGTGAATAAACTGCTTTAGAAGAGGTGAGGGCTCTCTCAATCTTGATGAGGCAATTTTATCACGATTTAAAAAGAGGTCAGCTAAATTTCCATGCACATTACAGGGCGTGGACATTAGTATATTTGAAAAAGGTAAGTGCTAGAAATCTATTGGGAAGAGGACCATAAAACTGTCTGTAGTTTGAGGCCCTAAATTTAGGGCACTCTAATTAAAACTGACTTTGTATCCAAAAATAGCAATCATATTACAAATCTGTTTCATTATATACTACAAGTATGCCACTTTATTTCTGGTAGACCAGATTTTTTTTTAAAAAAAATCAATCTAGTTTTGTTTGGCTGTTAGGAAGTGAGGACAGAAATTCTTATGCCTTAAATCCTTGGTTTTGTGTGTAAAATCCCCCTTTTTGACAAAACATTTAATTTCTTCTTATAAAATTCTGGAGAATGAAATAAGACTTATTGTGTGAACTTAAAATTTCAGACCAGCTCAGACTGGGAGAATATCTGAATGGAAGAAAATAGAAAGTAAGAGATTTTGTCAGTAATACAGTGTATATAGATTTGAAAATGAGATGTAGCTTCTGAAAGGATTTGAAAACTATCCCTGAGTTCTTCAAGCATAAGCTTCCAATGCCACCATGCATTCTCAGTTTCATATCAGGGCAAATTGATTTTTCCATAAAGTAGCTAGTTTTATTTGTCTGGAGACCAGTTTTTACTTCTGTAGTCTAACCTAGAAAAAAATAATCTATTTTCAGAGGTACCAGTAATAAAAGGTGCTAGAAATGTAACTGGTTTGATAAAGCAACATGAAGTGAAATCTATCTGTGTACAATCTGTCTCTGACACTTGTAAAAGGATGGGAGTTACAGGATTAATGTTAATGAGACTGTGGTTTTTGTAGCAATGACTTAATGAACTGAGAGCTTCTCTGTGCTAGGTTTGTTTCTCACCAGCAACTTTGGGTGAGGGTCATAGGGTTGTTCTGCTGATGTGCTCTTCTCTGTTCATTAGTTTAGATTGTTTTATGAATGTTATTTTTCATATTTGTACCTTCAGTTCCTTATCTTTTCTGAAAAAAAAAAGCTTTTTTATTGGTTGCTTTGTGAGGTTATTTTCACCTTTTAAATGGATGACTTGAGTTTTAATAAAGTAAAACTAGAAGTGTGAGATGAAACTAAGTAGCAAAAAACATTGGTTTAAAAACCAGGTAGACTCTACAGCTGACTTACTTCAGTCTTTTAATGTGAATGGTGAAGCACCGTCACTTCAATAGTGTTAAGATCCTGAAAAAGAACTCGAGAGTGGTGTTTTGATTAGTTTCCTTGACTGTGTCTAGTGATACTGCCTGCTTTCTCATTCCATAATAGTATTTTGAAATCTTCGTTCTTGAGTTACTTCTTTCTGAAAATAACCATCCCTGTGAAAACTTTGCAAAAGCCTGAGGGAAGGTGGAACCAAGGAGAGGGAGGCGGCTGCACCTTGTGCAGCAGAAGTGGCCTGTGCTTGTGTGATGCCATGTTTTGTTACCTGGAGTGCACAGGGATTGCTTCTGGCATGTCTGAACAATGAAGGGAGTTTAATCCCATGACCCATGTGCTCCAAAGTGTACACAATCCTGGGGAACAGGTCCTTACTCAGAGCAGCCGTGGTATTTGTATTAATACTCCTGTCTTTGCCTGTTGATTTGTGCTTTTATTTTATTATCTTGCTTACTTGCCTCCAACTCCAGGTGAAACTTATTTCTCTTCTTTGAGGGTGTTGTGGCTGCCTCAGAGGAGGGTGGTGAGTGCCCACAGTGACCTGAGTGGAAGGAGTCGGAGGCTGGAGTTCCTGTGAGAAGTGGGGAGCTGAGGTTTCCTAATGAAGGTTTTATAACAGAGGCTGCAGTATGAAGC
The DNA here is from genome assembly GCA_013397815.1 of Aleadryas rufinucha. NCBI lineage: Eukaryota > Metazoa > Chordata > Aves > Passeriformes > Aleadryas > Aleadryas rufinucha. Next base: position 770,373 of record VZTH01014292.1, on the reverse strand, counting down.
AGCCTTCCAGAAAGAAGGCAACTGCAAGGCTTTTTTGTGTGTGGATCCTAATTTTCTCAGTATGTTAGGCACGCTCAGAGTCCAATGCAATTAGCAGGCTGAGCCTGGAGAACACCAATGTGATGGAAAGAAGCACTTGTCTGGCCTCTTCACTTTGAGTGAATGGAATCTTGATTTCTTCTGCGATACTCTCGGACCATGTTCTCTTTCTGAAGATGCCTAATGTGTAGTGAATTTTACAGAAAATGTTTTAATGCACTTGAGTTCCTGGTAATGGACTTTACCCAGTGTTTTTCAAATATGATGTGTAAAACTTGGAAACACTATATAACTTATACAGTACAGGACCTTACCTTCTTTTTGCTGCTTCTAATACACTTACTATTGCACTAATGCAAGAATATAAAAATATGATGTAATTTCTACAGTGGCATAACTGAACTCCTGATACTTTAATCTCAACCTGTTTGGCCTTCAGCTTCTCTCTGAGAGGCAGGGGGGCTTTCTTTGGTTTGTTTGGGGTTTTTTTTTGTGTTTTTTTTTTTTTTTTAAATTAAGGAAACTTCTTCAGACATAATTGTCAGACATAGATTGCAAAATATTACTGAAATCATTCAATTTATTGCAAGCAATTTCATAGAGATCAATCCAATGTTTAAATGAGTCAATTAATAACTTTGACTGATGTTCTTATATAGAAGTTTCACATTTGTTTGTAAAACAAACCAATAGTCTTGTACATGTAACATTTTGATTGCATGTGATAGACCTACAAAACCTATACCTCTGAAAGGAACTGTTCAGTTGTTCACTATACTAAAATATTATGATATTTAAAAATAAATAGGCAATGGCTTCTCTGGATGTAAAAAAAGATTAGTAACAAACCTGGTTACTGTTGGTTTTTAACTTGAAAGCGGAATAATGTTTAGTTTCCTTTTAAGCATATGTTAACATAGTTGTCTGTACAGTATGTTTAGAGTTGTGTATTTGGAAAACATCCAAATAAAGTTCTATAGGGATCATGTGCTTTTGTTAGTCACCCAATTACTCTAGCGTTGCCAGTTTTTGTGTATTTGTGAAAATCAAATGGCATCTCCAGCATGAAAAGCCTTCATTGGTGTAATTTAGTACAAGGCGCTAGAAAATGCTATTCCAAAATGGGATAAACCCATAGGAAATGTCTTGAAGATAAATGATGGGATTGTTCTGGTCAGTAAGTATATTCTGCACATAAAGGATTATAAATACCATAATCCACTTTGGCTGCTTTTATCCAATTTGAGGCAGTTCTTTAAGCAAAATCATCTAAATGCTGTTCCATTGGAAGCAAATGAAAGCTTAAAGTAACTGTAGATTTCTTTGCCCAAATTCTTCTGTGAGGTGAGACAATAATTTACTAAAGGATGGTGCCAAGTCTTTTTCTTCCTGTGGGCATGTTTAGGGCTTGAGTTCCCTTTCTGAGAGCCATTTTAAACATATTGTTAGCACAAGGCACTCTGCTTAAGTAAAAATCAAGGAAACTAAGAGGAAAAAATTAAATTTGGACTGTTTTGGAACTTTGTGGCAAAATCAGCAGTCAAATAAGAAATGAAATATCTTCTAAAAAACCCCAAAAACTTAACTCTTTAGATTTCCCATAAACTAACATTTGTTTCTTTCTATTGAGCATGACACGGCAAATAGAGCAGCAGCTCTCAGAGCATTGCTTTTATGAAGATCTAATGGTCTAATGAATAAGTAATATGCCATCTTGTAAAGCTACTGCCTGTTCATAATGCATCCATATTATGGCAACAGATTGTAAATTGAGAAATATGTTGTTTCTTTATCTGTTCTGTCTGTTTGTGGTTGTCCCATAAGGATAACTGATGGTTCTTCATATCAGGCTTCAGTCATTTGGTCAAAGTGGCTGTTTGGCAGGAGCACGTGTCCTTAGGACACCTTGAGCCTACTGAGATACAAGAGGAGGATTTCTCTGTGTTTAGTAACACCAAGTTTACCTAGAAAAAAAAAAAACATGGGCATTTAATCTGAGTAAAGTTCTGCAGAAAAAATTAACTGGTAAATTAATACTGTTCTGATGTCTATAGTCAGATTTGTTTTAGAGTTTGAATTGCTAGTTTTTCTTGAAAGTAAATTTGGGGTAAATAAAAATGGGTAAAAAGCTGAAAATACTAAATTGTATTCATAAACAGTAGAAAGTGTTTGTCATTTGCCCTGTCAAAATCTACCATTCCTGATAAAATCATCTGCTGCATCTGCTTGAAAATATAATGATGCAATGTATTAATAAGGTGCAAATGAAGCATGTTAGCATCACTCCTTAAAACAGGGCTTAGATTTGAGAATGGGGCACAATGCTTATTTTGTATTTTAAAAAAGGGGCAACAGAAATGTTATTGTTTTACCTCATGCACTTACTTGTGGTGCTTTTTAAATCATTCTTGTGTTACTGTATTGTCCAATACTGAATGGTTCACTCAAGAAATATGGTGCTACTTCTTAGACCTTTATCTTGTAATCATCAAACTTTTTTTTATATTATTTGAAATGTACTCCTTTCAGTTTTCTCACTTTGAACAGTCTATCCTGGGGGAGATGAGGTAGCAGCAATCCTTAAAAATTATTGCTCAAAACCATACCTGTATCATCTTAATTAAAGCAACTCTATTTGTTTTCCAAAACCAGACTAAAATATAGTTACACCCTCCTGAATATGCTTTTGAAAATATTAAAGTTTTATCTCATTCAAGATCTTGCATGATAATTTTCATTATTTTTATCACATTCTCTTTCTGAAAGCAATTGATAATAATGACATTATCCAAGGATGTTAACACACTGTATCTCATCTAGGTCGAAAATATGAAAAAAAACGCCCCAAAACAAAAACAAAACAGAACTCAGTTACTTCAGAGAATAAAAGTTTGTAAGCTACCTTCACTGATGCTGAAGGACAAACTCACTTTAATTTTAGTTGCCTAATATAGTAACACATTATTTGTCTGACAGTCTTGCAGCTGCTGTTGTGTGTAGCCATTGCCTGTAAAATGAAGGAATTTCATACTGCTTTTGTAACAGTGAGACGTGTACAGCTTGACATCATCTTTCATAATCATGACCCTGTTAGTCCAAGAAGTAAGAATTTCATTAGAAGAATGGTGGCATCCTGTTTTTTCTTGTGTTGTCAGTCAACAGTTTTTGAGTTTTGTTTTCCTTCCATGCCTAGGAGCAAAGGAAAAATCAAATGGTTCTTGTGCTTCAGGCTGTAAGTGATTGATCCGCGTTAATTTTGGGTGCAGTTGTAGCTGTTTAGTAGTAATACCAGCAGTAAAGGTTTTTATCTTCATTCAGCATGGTCTTATTCCTATTTGAACTGTGCAGTCAACTCCCTTGTTTCAGCTGAGGTAGATAGAGGTGATGTTGCTCTCTGTGAGACATCTGCTGCTGGGGGTTGGGTAAATGGTTGATGAAATGCTTGCAGGCACATTTTGTTTGTTTGTTCTTCATTTTATTTAAGGTTTCTTAGCCATTTAATTGCACATCAGTAGTTCTATAGAGAGAAGAAATATAAAACAGGAAAATATTTTTCCAGGTATGCATTCTGCCTTCTGTTCTATAATGCATTTCCTGTTTGGGATTCTTTTATTTCTAGTAGTGATGATTTGGCTAGACTCAAATACCAACCCAGCACCCACTCCTTTAGTTCTTGAATATGTAGGCATCACTTCCACATGAGAACTTGGACAAGTGCTTGCTAATCTTCTTATACCAAGCTGATCCTATTTTACAGAAGGTGTGGAAAACTGAATCCCAGAATGGTTGGTGAGGGATTGGCAAATGCTTTTTGTGTTGCCCAGCTCTCTCTGCCTAGAATACTGCCTGGATGGCATGTAAGGGAATAGCTGAAGGACCAGTTTAAATACAAAGGTCTCAAGAATAGTTTTCAGAAACAGAAATCTTGGATTTTATTGGTGGATTAGCCTGCCTGGGGAAAAGGGGACATCTGAAATATTTGTAGCTCTGAGTTAAGCAATTTCCTGCTCTCTCAGGGGAGGTTTTCCTGTTGGTAAGGAAAATTATATATAATGGATTTGTTGTGTTTATGAGTCATATATCAGTCATACTCTCACCTCTTCACACCAGAGATGCATTAATGTTCAGCTTGTTAAAGTAATAAAAATTCAGCTGGATGTTTAAATTGATCCAATTGTCTGCTCTTATTCACTTGTGTATCCTCATCAATTAAACATGTTTTAAGACATCTGTTGTCATGCTGGCCTTAAGCCCAACCAGTATTAAACCTTTCAAAGGCTGAAGGTGCTGAAAAAGCTTTTCACACACATTTCTTCCCTTGTATCTGAAAGGTATAATTTTGGAAACATGGTTTTCTCTTTGTTTAGTAAGAAAATTACCTCCCTTGGGAGATACCTGGCATATCCTTGACAGGCCAGATAAATTATAGATTCAAAGCCTTGGGAATTCCCCAAATCACCATGCTTACCCCAAAATGTATGCAAATAATGAAGTGTGTGTACATAGATACTTTGATTAGTGGTGATGTGAATAGAGAAGAAGTAGTTTTACTGTCTTTTCTTTATTCCTTAATTATAGAGCTGTGATAAAATATATTAAGGTAAAGAAATGTATTAGAGTAAGCTGTCAAAACAAAATAAAAAGAATAAAACCTACTTGCTTCGTAATCTCTAGTGAAATGAAAATTGCTTTTAAATATGCTTAATTAGACCATGACCCAAAAGGTAGCTATTGTAGTTTGTGGGGTGAAAAAAAAATTAAATACATGCTTTTTAATCCTCCAAGAGTTTAATTGCTAGTAGGACTGTGTTTTGTTAATATTTCCATCGCTCCTGAAAAGACTTGAACAAGACCTGTATTTTAAGCAAAAGTATTTAGTCATTTGAGAGGAATTACTTCCAGTGCCTAAAGCTAAGGCCATTTTTTTACAAGATCAGCAGAACACGATTTATTTAGTTTAAAGGTACTCTGACCTGGTTTTTAGAGGACATGTCAAATAAGCAGGTTTCTTTTGCTGTATTGTCTCTGTGGTCTGCTGTGCCTGATCATCACAGGTGTATCCAAGAGCAGGACAGGGCTGCGCTGAGCCTGGTGGGAGACAGTGCCTCTTTGGTCTGTGCTCCTTGGTACATGGGAGAGCACTTCCTCTGGCCTCCATCCTCGGGTGAGGTAGCTGAAGATGCAGAAGAGTAAGAGGTTTTTTCTGTGAAGCAGTTCGTCTTTGGCAGAGCTCAAGAGATGAAAATATCTTCTGTCTTGCCCTTGAGAGTTTTGGTTGATGTGTCCTGACCTGAAATGAAAGCACAGTGCAACTTGTCTGTGGTAGCTAGGTCATTGGTATCTGTGTTTCTCAGGGTGGATTGAAAGTGGCCAACTCTTCTGAATTATTTAAGTTTTATTTGTTTTAATTGCCATTTTCTGTTATTTAGAGTTTTAGTAAAGTCACATAAGCTTGTACCTGATGTAATCATAGAGGGTCTCCCTGGACCTACGAGAATGTCTTTCCTTCCATGAGGGAAACACCTACACTCCCTTCTGATCTGGGGCTTCACCAGCAGTCCTTGCTGTCACTTTTGCCCCTTTTTTCAGCATACAGTGACTTCCAGTATTGTGAATGGTCTTGGATGCTCTGTTAAACTTAATTTGGAAGCACATTCAGGCAGAAGCAGGAGGGCACCTCTGCAGATCTTCTGGTCCAACACTTTGCTCAGAGCAGAGTCAGGCAAGAGCAGGGCGGTCAGGACCATGTTCCTTGTGTTTTGAATGTCTTAAATCTAGTGGTAGACTATCTTCACTGTATTAAAAAAAGAAAGTGGAATATTCTGTGTTTCTCTTCATACTTGTTGCCTCTGGTCCTGCTTCTCGGCACCACTGGGAAGTCTGGCTCCGTCATCTTTACTCCCTCTGTCAGGTGTTTACATGCCTCCTGTCTTCAGTCTGTTTGTCATCTGCAGACTTGCTGTGGGAGCTCTCCACCCCTCATCCAGGTCACTAACAAAAGTATTAAATAGTATTGACCCCAGTATCAACCCCTGGGATACACCATTGATGACTTCAGCTGAACTTTGTGCTGCTGGTCACAACCCTTTGATCTGGCATTTAACTCAGTTTTCAATCGACCTCATTTCATTTATGTGGTCTGTACCTCACTGGGTTGTCTGTAAGTGTGTTAGCAGTGTTGAAAGCTGTGCCAAAATATAGATAAATATCTGCTGTTCCCGTCTCATCCTGTTAACTAGTCATTTCACCATAGAAGGCTATTAGGTTGCTAAATCATGATGTTCTCTTCATGAGTATTTGCTGCCTGCATCTGATCATCTTGTTGTCCCTGTCTTTCAAATGTGTTTGGTGATGGATTCCAGGATTATCACTCCATGTTTGTCCCAGGGATCAAGGTGAAACTGAGTAGCTTATACTTATCCTCCTCCCTGCCATTGTGGAATTTATAAGCAGTATCTGATTTCTTTCTTAGAAACCTCTTCTGGCTACCAAGGCCTGTCAAAGACTGTGCAGAGTGTCCTTGCAATGCCATTGGCCTATTTCCTCCACACTCACAAGTGACACCCATCAAGTCCTATGAACTTACATCTTTCCATCTGGTTTAAAAGGTTTCCTAACTTGATTCTCCTCCATCAAGAGTGAGTTCCTTATTCTGGACTTCTCATCTTATCTCAGAGACCTGTGATTACTGAGTGCCACATCTACCAGTAAAGACAGAAGAGAGAAAGGTCTTGAGCAGTGTCCTCTCTGTGTCCTTTGCCACTGGGTCACCTGTTCCATTCAGCAGCAGACATACATTTTCCCCAGTCTTCCTTTTGCTGCTGTTGTACCTGTAGAGCCTCTCTTGTTGCCCTTAGTCTCTTACAAGAATCAGCTCTGGACTAGCTTCCCTAACTTTGTCTCTGCATATTCAGGCAGCATCTGCATTTTCCTGGGTCATCTGCCCCTGCTTTCAATTCTGTACACTTCTCTTCTGTGCCTGGCTCTTGTCAGGAGCTGCTTTTTAATCTTTACATATCTCTTGCTGCCTTTTGCTTTTATTCCTGTTTGTTGGGATGGATGTCTCTTGAGTTTAGAAAAGATAATCCTTGAAAATCAACTAGCTTTCCTGGAGCCCTCTTCTTTTTAGGCATTTGGGTTTCTTCCAGGATGGTTCCTGGACAATCCAAGGTCTGCTATTCTCAAGTCCAGGGTTGTATTCTGGTTATTTGCCTTCTGCATTTCTCACAGGCATCTCACCGTGTCATGGTTGCTGCAGCCAAGGCTGCCCCAGCTTCCACACTCTCAACGTGTTCTTCCTTACTTTTAATCATTATGTCCAGCAGAGTGTATCCTCTTGCTGGATTCATTCTCAGCATGTCAGGAAGTTATCACCAATATACTTCAGAAACTCTAGAATCTGAAAGTTTTTTAAAAATAAAAAAGGGAAAATGGGTCCTCATTTATTTCTGGAGTTCACAGTTCTCTCTAAAAGGACAGTAGCTGTCTTTGCCATACAGATCTTGCAGCAATTCTCCAGAATTATTTAGTGAGATGTAGGGAGAGTCAATCAATGAGATTAATGACTTCACAGAGGCTTTCTGAAAGACTATGAACTCCAAAGTGCTGTTAGATACTTTGAGTGTTACCTATATACTCTAATAGCTGTCAATAGTAAGCTCTAAGAGAGCTCCAAGAGGAACATAACAATTCTTTTATTTGATTAAGACAGAATAAGTTGCTCTTCTTAAAACGTGGTTTCCTTTAGGCCCCCTTATAGCTCCCAACAATCAATGATCAATTTATTTTATTTCTCATCCAATAAATACAAATAGATGTTCTCATTATCTGTATCTTTTTTCAATAAGCTGTGAGGTTTTCTACTTTGTGGAAGTGATTTTCAAAGATTAATTAGAGCTTGTGTAAGAAGATTTCCTTCATTAATTTAAAATGTCTGCTTTTCAGATTCATTGATTGGCCTTTGCTCTTGCATTAGGAGGCACAGCAATTAGAAGTGCCTAATTTGCGTTTTCTCTTCCATATGTTATTTTGTGCACCTTTATTCTGTCTCCTATTAATCATCTCTGTTGTAAGCTGAACTTTCCCCGTCTTTTCAGTCTTGCTTTGTTGTCAAATGCAGTAAAATCAATGCAAGCAGAGTGGTTTCAGATGGTTACATTGTGAGTTCATTTCATGAGGGTTTACCTTGTATCAGGAATTACAATTTGTGAAGCATTTAGTTGAGTGTTTATTTCAGAATGACTGGAGAGATTCTTTACATGAGTAGTTCCTGCAATTATTGTTGTAAAGAGAACAATGATGTTTCCAATGTATCTGCAATGACCAAATCTTAAAATGTCTACTAATGTTCATTTAATTATATGGCATCTTATATTGTCCAGTAAATTTTAAATGTCTCTTTTCTAACTAATCTAAAAATTACTTCAATTGACTGTTTCAATAATAGGATGCAGTTGTGTATGTTATTGATAATTTGATTTATTCACTTACCCCGATTACTCTGTATCTAAGCAACAGTGCCTGCAACAAGGTATCTGATGTACAGAGGAGTGATAAGTGCCTTGTTGTGTGTTCAGTTTATTAAAGCACAAAATTCCTCAAAAAAAGCATAGATGTATGTATAGATTTCTTAGAATCTTCTGGATAACCATGTCTGAGTGGTACTTTACATGTGACTGCCACTGGAAAGTGTTTAAATGTTAAAATGGCATCTTTGCATAAACATCTCAAACCTGGCATTCAGCAAAGGGGAGAGGGGAGATTGAAGACTACAAAGTTCTTTCAGCCTCTCTCTGAGCTTACCTATCTGAGCTTAAAGAGGTTTACTTCTTGTTTTTCACTAGCAAAAAGTAGGCTAAAATGTGGAAACTTTTCCTTACAGAACAAAACAAACATGGACAATTTTTTTTTGCAATGTATGCTGAATGCTACTGTTTTCCTCTCCCAAAGTGTCTTTCATATTTTAAACCTGACATTATCAATGGAAAATATACTTGTCTGAATAAGTTCATTGTGTGAGAGAAAAGAAGAAGAAATGAGAAATGAGTTTTCAAAACTACTGAGGATATAAGCTCAAATAATTTTCCACATTTGAATTTAACAGTGTGTTTTCCTATTTCCAGTGAAAAGGAACCCAAAAATGGTAGAGACCTTAGGCTGTGGCTTTTTGAGTAGTCACAATTTACACAATTTGTACTTTGTATTTTAAAGGAGACAGTCATCTTCAGTTATCACTTCAGACATGTTCTGGGTGTCATGAGCTGTCACAACCAGGGAAGTGAAGACAGACTATATTACTAGAAAGATCATGTAGCAGGGTTATGCTTTACTTTAAAGAGTTTTATCGTTAGTTATTGTTTTGGCTTGTTTTTATTCTTCCCACAACTTCCAGCTAGAAGCAGAAATATTTGTGTAAGTGGACAGTGCTCCTGTTTTAACCAGTTTCAATTATGTGTGAAAGATTTCATCATGTCATTTACAAAAAGTTCGATTTTTAGTGGCATATATTTGATTATATTATTAGAAATTTAGCATCATAGGAAGTGGTACTGTAGAAAGCATATTTTGAGCAGTATACAGTAGTGGAGATCTTGCTTTTCCCAAAAGCCATTTTCAAGAGTGGTTTCCCTGAGAATGCAGCCATGAAGATGTTTCTCATTATCACCTTTACCTAGCTTCAGGCAAAGCTTTAGGATGCAATAAAGTGTCTTCTTTTTTTTTTTGCTTTTTTTTTTTCTTTTTTTTTTTTTCCCCACGTTCAGCTGTCTTATAAAGTTTCAGGAGAAAACTGAGCTTAAAAAAATTGCCTCTCTTAGTAGATTGGTTTGAGCGAGTGTGGGGAATTTTTTTTTTTTTTTTTTTTTCCTTTGCTTTTTATTTGGTCTGTGTGTTTGGGGTTTTTGAGTTTTTTTTTCGTTGGTTTTATGGTAATTTTTCCCCTCCCTGCCCTCCCCTCCTTTGCATACCTCCCCCTTCCCTATTGAAGAAGTGGAGATGTGTGTTCTGGAAATGGTCTGGTAAATCAGAATTTTGTGTCTCACTGAGGTGTTTTTGTACCTCTAAGTCCTCATTTATACCCAAATTGCACTGCCTGGTAGGTCTAGTTCCTCTGTAAACCTTTTTCTATAAATTATAGTGGTCTGATCGCCCAGAAATACAGAGATGGGGGAATTGGCAAAAGGTATTGCTGAAAGAGAAGAAAAGCGAGAAAGTGAGCTAAATATTCAGTGTGTGTCATAACAAAACCATAGATTATGTAGTGTCTCTGTTCTCCTGGAGAAGTGTTTGGGGAATAAAGCTGCCTATGAAATTTAATTATCTTGAAAAATGAGGAAGGAACTGGTGTGTCAATGGGGGAGATATTTACTTCCTGGCAGAATATGCTCATCTTCAAGAGGGAGCTGACCAGTGGTTGTTTGTGCATATCCACCCACCCACTTTTTTTTTTTTTTTAATAAACCTTGGAACAGTAAGTGCTCTGGTACAGTACCATCCATTCAGACTGATCATCCAGATGTTGAATTTAAAATCGTTGAAGAGCTGAATAGTACTAAATGCAAACTGTAGCTTAATGTTGATTTCATAGCTTAATTGAATAGTAAGGTGAATAACCTATTGCAGAGGCTTTCTTCTGAAATAAAAGGAGGAAAAGAAAAGGGCTACAATCATGAGTCTCTATTCTTCNTTTTTTTTCGTTGGTTTTATGGTAATTTTTCCCCTCCCTGCCCTCCCCTCCTTTGCATACCTCCCCCTTCCCTATTGAAGAAGTGGAGATGTGTGTTCTGGAAATGGTCTGGTAAATCAGAATTTTGTGTCTCACTGAGGTGTTTTTGTACCTCTAAGTCCTCATTTATACCCAAATTGCACTGCCTGGTAGGTCTAGTTCCTTTGTAAACCTTTTTCTATAAATTATAGTGGTCTGATCGCCCAGAAATACAGAGATGGGGGAATTGGCAAAAGGTATTGCTGAAAGAGAAGAAAAGCGAGAAAGTGAGCTAAATATTCAGTGTGTGTCATAACAAAACCATAGATTATGTAGTGTCTCTGTTCTCCTGGAGAAGTGTTTGGGGAATAAAGCTGCCTATGAAATTTAATTATCTTGAAAAATGAGGAAGGAACTGGTGTGTCAATGGGGGAGATATTTACTTCCTGGCAGAATATGCTCATCTTCAAGAGGGAGCTGACCAGTGGTTGTTTGTGCATATCCCCCCACCCACTTTTTTTTTTTTTTTAATAAACTTTGGTACAGTAAGTGCTCTGGTACAGTACCAGCCATTCAGACTGATCATCCAGATGTTGAATTTAAAATCGTTGAAGAGCTGAATAGTACTAAATGCAAACTGTAGCTTAATGTTGATTTCATAGCTTAATTGAATAGTAAGGTGAATAACCTATTGCAGAGGCTTTCTTCTGAAATAAAAGGAGGAAAAGAAAAGGGCTACAATCATGAGTCTCTATTCTTCTGTCTAGCGTGACTACCATTGGAAGCTTAATATATAATTTCAATAATATAATTACCACCCTTAGATTTATCATAGTGTTGTCTAACACTACAGAAAGCATGAGGGCATGAAAAAGAAATGCACTTCATAACAATCATATTTTTTATTGGATCCAGATAAAAATTATAGAAAACAATGGCATAGAATAGCAGTGTTGGTTTCCATCTATAAAATTAACAGAAACTAAAAAGAGAAAACAAAAGGAAACACACAAATAAGGCATTCATCCAGGAATGATTTCACATAGAATAATCTATTGGGAGGTTTTAAGTGACAGGGGTTCAGGAAAAAAACACCCAGCATTTCTAAGTAATTTGTCATGTAAGTAGTATAACTCACTTATCACTTATACTTCCTTTTCTCCTCTATCACCAACTCGAATCTAAATGAGCTGGGAAGTGACTGCAATAATTTCTTTCAGAAGGCTAATTAGCAGCTTAAACTACTGATTTTGGGGAGTTTTGTTGAGATGGGTGTATCCCAGGTGCAGTTTAAGGAACGTGTTCTCCATATGAAAAACCTGGCACTCAGCAACGTTCTCACTTAAAAATGAGGTGAAATGAGCATAGGGACTGGTTTAACCTCTTTAGCAATCACTGCGCTGAGACAGTTTCTGGCACTCTGAGCAGTCATGTTCCTCAGTGCAGGCTTCTTTATATTCATCTTTCATCTGTCTTGTAGACTGTAAATTCTGCGATCCAGAACCATCTTTCATCAGTGTTTTGTAGAAGACTAGCACAGTGAGTTTTGAGCCAGGACTTCAATATGAATAATAAATACAGTTCTGATAAAGTATGCTTCTGAAAATAGAAAAAGATTTAATGCAACAAAATATCAATGACTTTTGTGATGTTATATAGACAAGTTGAAAAGTTTGGGTTTGCTCTGTATCAGCCCTGCTTTTTAACACAAGCAAACACTAAACACTAATTGTTTATTGTCTCTCTCATGCTGCTGACTGGATGTCCATGGGACCATTTGAAAAATGAAGTTAGTGCTATCCTTGTATCCTTGCAGCTCGCTGATCACAGGTCACCCACTGGAAGACAGAATTATTAAATACTGGCAACCAATTCTGTAATAAAATAGTGCTTCTGACCTAGTAACAGAGATCCAGTCTAGTGATGCCAGTAACAGATGTGTATGGTGAAATAATGTCACCCATTGGGTCCATAATTTCAGTAAGATCAATTACTTGGTAACAACAGGCTTCAAAATAATTTTCTGAATTGTGGGGGGGTGGAGGGGGGGAGGACTTACGGAAACATGAGCAAAGCAAATGCTTTCAAGTTGCCTTTGTCAGTTCTTGTTCAGTTTTTCTGTGTTTTTAGAGAGAATGTTCTCCTTACCTGCAGACAGGTTGTAGAATTCAAACTGATCCTGAGCTTTGTGTTCAGTTTCCTAGTCCTTTTAAGTAGTCTCCAGCAAGGACATCCTACATGGGCACAGACAGCTCCACTTCCCTTTTCTGAACTGTGAATTTAACGCTCATTTCAAGTGAATGTTGCTGTAAGAAGGAAGACAGAAGTTTTCAGGAGGAGAAAGGGTGGTAATATCTATTCTAAATGAGGAACAGTAGCATGTGGCTGGTTTGCTTGTTACAACCAACAAAACAAGGAAAGAATTAATTCAATTGTAGGACAAGAAATTAATCTGGAACTTGGTTTGGGTTTCCTGTAAGCCACATGGTTCCTCTGAGAACCAAAGAGGGGGAACCCCACCCTTGTAATGATTAATGAAAGTAATCACTGTGATTCCAAGGAGCTCAAATGTCAGCCTGGCAGAGCAAAAATTTGTATCCTCATAATAACAACAAAAATCTTTGTTCAATTTTGAGAAACTGGGGGAAGAGTGAGTTGTTGTTGTGTGTAATGTTTTTTTAAAGTCCTCAATCTGGTAGATGAAGGAGGAGAGCAGGATAACATGTAGTGGAAAAGCACATATAGTTTCCAGTTCTTTAGGGACAGAGTTGCCTGAAGGTGGTTTCTTTTGTAAGGATGAGCAGCACAGTAGGAAAATATACTGAGAATAATCCTGTGTCTCTTTGAAGATTTTTTTTTTTTTTTTGGGGTACATGAGGCAGCATTGTGAAATCCTGGTACAGGCTTTTTAATTTTTATTCTGCTCTGTAAGGTTAGCACCTCTCTTCATCACACATCCCTGTAACCTGTTTAGTGCATAAATTCCTCCTTAGTCATTCAGGTACCTTCTTCAATGCTGATCTGCCATCTGTAATATGACCAGGACAGGTGTGTAATACTGTAGATTTTCTGTCTGCATACTGATGAAAAAGTTCCGACGTATTTTGGTTGGTTAGTTGCCATAGTTGAAAAAATGAAAAATGTATCTTTTCCATATTTTTGCCTGTATTAAATTATTACATGTTGAAAGGTTGTATGCTAGTGACATAAACATCCCAGTGTCTTCATCAACTTAGATCTAAACTGTTGCTTGTTGTCCAAGCACTAACAACTTGGTGTTCGTATATAGCAAAAGAAGATTTTGTGAAACTTCATCAGTTTGAAGTCACTGTTTTGATTTGTTAATCTCTTGTAAGTGTTAGATAATTAGGATAGTGTTTGAGAAGACTGTTGGGCTACAGTATGAAATAGATTTTATTGTAAGAATATTTCCATTATTTAGCTGGATTTGGAAAAGATATAACTCCAAATATGAATCTGTGCCCACTGGTTCAGGTAAGTTGGACAGGTAAACTTCGCTCAAGGTGAAACACAGAACACTATTTCAAATAACTGGAACCAGGCTCAAAAAATGTTTCAAGGTGGTGACAAGTTGCATCCCCAGGCAAGCTCTGTTACTGTGAAGGCTGTTTTAATCAGACTGCCCTCCCGAGTATGACGGCTGCCTGTGCTAGGAAAGGTGTTTAGGTTTTGCACCTGCATTGTGTCCATGCAGCAGAAACTGGAATTGGGCAAGGGTTAGGTAGGATTATGGTGGGGGAATAAACAGTGAATGGGGATGTGTGGGGGTGTGCCACTGAGGTGACAACAGGGAGTATGCAGGAGTGCAAGACAAGAAAAAGGAGTGTGTAGGAAGGGCTGGCGCAGTGGGGAGTGAAGGGTTGAGGGATGGGAGTGGGGCACAGGTGGTCATTGGGAGGTGCTGGGGAGAAGGATGGAGACTGTGCACGCAGGCTGCTGGCTAGCAGCTCTTGGCACCTGGAGGAGGAGGCTGTAGGGATGAGTTTGGTGCCAGCTGGCTGTGGGGGCTGTTCTGAGAGAAGGATGTGAGAGGTAGTGGGTTTTTGGGGCAAGGCACTTACAGGGTAATTTCTTGGAGCCTATCATGCTTTGGGTGAGCACCTAAATATAGGAGCCCACTCCTCATGACCACCACTTTCAGAGAAGAGTTGCTTCTGCTTATTTCACTTTGTGATCAAAAGTGATTGGGCTTGTAAAAAGGAATTTTCTGCATGCTCTCAAATGCAACTGATTCATCTTGGAGAGAGAGGCGATAGCGAGGTGATCTTCGAATTAGTGCCCGCCTTCTGTGCTCTATTTTTGAGGGCTATGTGTGTTTGCCAAGATGTAGGGTAAAGTTGAAAAGGATAGTTAATTAAACAAGCAAGATCCTTAATTGCAGGGGGCCTTTATACTTCTGTCAGCACGCTTTTAAGAATGACTTGTGCCATCACACTTCTGGGACTGGGGAAAATACTGTTTCCTGCTTTTTCAGGCAAAATAAGGGCAGATAATTCAATTTAATATGATAGGGTGTTGATGCCCCTGCGACATTGATGCTGACTATCAGTGGCACCAGTGAAGGGATCCTGATGGCTGTCACACCACTCTGCTCCTGAGTCCTCTGTGCCCCTGTGCACAAAGGTCACATAGATTTTTGTTTGGCTCTCACTTGCAGTGAAATATCCATCAGTTATAAACTTATTGGCAGCCCAAAAGCCAAAAGAGGCCTGAGCCTGTAGGTTACAGTGCTCTGTCTCTGCACAGCTGTGGAGGTGAACACCAAATGCTGTCAGACACTCCTGGCAGCACTGCTGGCTGGGGGATGTGCGCCTGCACTCTGGGGTGCTTACGTGCTCAGAAACCTTTGTTCAGAATTTCCTCCAGCAGCTCCTTTACAAGCTTCATCTCTTAGAAAACTAATCCCTTGTTGTAATGCACATAACAATAACAAGATATGGATCAGTGACAGATGGATACTTTCATACTTGGCATATGGTGTGTTATGAGCCTGCTCCCATGATATTGAAGCTGATGAGTCTTTCCGTCGAATTCACCGAGCTTTGGATCAGGCCCTGGAAAAAAAAGAGTGTAATTCTAAAGACAGCTTGAAATTAAAAGGGGGAAAAAATAAAATCACTTTAAACCTTCTTTTTTTTTTTTTTCCCCCTCTGTAGAAGTCTGTGATTTTTGGTTATGTATTGTAACTGAGTTGGAAAGACAGGCACATGGGATCATACCAATTAAGAGGACTCCACAATGGGAGAAAACTTCTTCTTAGTGTATAAATCTTTAGCTTTAATGACTGATGTTTGAGAGTTAGAAGCTGACTGACTTTTCAGGCAGTGAGGCATAACAAAGCTGGAAATGTTGAAGTGGCTGGAAAATATATGAATTACGGCAAACACCTTGGCTCTAAATACTTAAAATTCCCATTTGGCTCCATTTTAAATCTCCTTGGAGAATACAACTTAGCAAAATTGTCTTTGAGGAATTTAGAAGTATTTTACTCAATTAATGCCTTATTTTAGCATTCTATTAAGAAGTATTTTTATGATTAACAGCACACGGTTAATTTGCATAAATAAATGTTTTTAAAATTTTGAATGTGTCACAAGATTGTCAAAAAAAATTATAGTTTGAGGGATTTCTTATACAAAAGTTGATGTGAATTTCAGTTTGATTCTCACTGCAGCCAGCATCAAGTATATAAGATTCACCATAGGCAGCTGACAACAAAAATGTCTTATCAACAAAGACAACTGTGTGGTATTTAATGGATCATATAATTCATAATTTACCATAAGTGGAAGATGGCTTCCTAATAAGAACATTAAAAAAGAGATTTGTAGGCAATGCAGTTTTGATATCAAGTAACCCACAGTCTTTTTTCGTTATGTTGCTACTGAGAGATGATGCCGAGCATGAGGAATCCTTTCTTTCGTGCTACCCTCTGTCAGGCATCTGTTCAGAACCTGGGGTCATCTACAGAGGTGGTTTTGGTCATAGAATAGCAGGTTGGAAGGGACCTTAAGGATAATCTGGTCCAAATTTTCTTGGCAAAATATAGTTTAGACAAGATGGCTCAACATCCAGATGTGACAGATTTCCAGTTGGAAAAGGAGCTGTTTGCCGCCACCCTCTGGGTGTGACCTGTCAGCCAGTTCCCCACCCACCACATGGACCACTTGTCCAGGCCATAAGACATCAGCTTTTCTAGGAGGAGACTGTGGGAAACCATATAAAAATCTTTGGGGAAGTCCGGGTAGACAGTGTCCGTGTCTCATCCCACATCCACTGAGCAGGTTTCTTTGTTATATGAGGTGATCAGGTTTCTCGAACACAATTTGCCCTTGGTGAATCCATGTTGTCTTTTCCAATCACATGCTTCATCTGACTGGTGATAGCCCCCAAGAGGGATTTGCTCCATAATTTTCCTAGGGTCTGAAAGAAGACTGATGGGCTTCTAATTGCCTAGATCCTCTCATCTCTGCATGCACTGGTGGATGCCCTTGTAGTTCCCAGTGGATATTTGTCTGCTTTTCCGTGTCTGGAACAATTCTCCTTTGGTTTTGAGCAGACTCTGAAGCTCACACTGAAGCCAAGGGGGTGCTCCACTTGCTTCCCTTACCTTTAAAGGGGATGAGATGCTTTTGTGCTTCCACGGGAGAATTCTTGAAAAACTCCCAGCACTCACCAGCCCCTTTAGCCTCCATGAAAGATCCCATGGAGTCCCTCCCATCAGAGTTCTGAGCAATCTGCAAGATTAAGTTTTTCCTTGTGATCTTGACCCAGATGAATTAGATAAGGGCTCCTACAATTGCCATGGTTGACTTCTATACATTGAAGGTTCTTCTTAGTGTAGAATGCGATAAGCCCTCATCTTCCTCCTTTGCCTTTCTTTATGAAACAGCCTACAACCACCCATCCTGATCCTCCAGGCATGTGGCACAACGGCATGGGCCGCTCTCCCAGAATCCAGCTGCTCCTGAGGAGCTTTGGTGCCTGCTTTTCCTTAAAGCCACATGATGGAGTGTTTTGCAGCCAGGCTTATGCTCCAAATGTGTGACATTTTTATGACAAGATCATATTTACTGTTCAGTGCTGCTCCCTTTTTTATTTACAGATGATAACATTAGGACTGTAGCTCAATGAACTGTACTCTTTGGAAATAAAAATAGCTCCAAGATGTGGTTTCTAATGAAGAAAACCATGAACTTTGCTTATATATGGACAAAGTTTTAAATTTTTTTTTCCTCCTGAATTGTATTACTTGAGTTCTGGCAGTGTTATTTGGGGAAATTTACAGATCAGCTTTTTTTCTGGCACACACTAATTTTTATTTAATAGGTTATTATATTCTATAGTGCTTTTTGATATAAGCAAAAGAGCTTAGCTTGTTACTAGCTTAACTCCATGCTAGAAAAATGTGTTATGCTCTTCATAATGTCCTCTTTCAAATGAGAAATACATATATTTTATCAAAACATGCGCAGTTTACTTGATTTAAATGCTGATTGAGAAATTTCGAGTCTCTCCTGAATGGGCACAGCAAGGTCCTGGTAGAGCAGTGCTTGACTGTGCCAAATAGCTTGACTGTGGTTTCTTTCTCTTCACAGTTGTTGTTCAAAACACATAAAGAGTTTGGAAGCACTGTCGTGAGAAATTTCATGTTGCTGGTTCTAGAAATTCCTCCAGAAGGAATTTATAATAGGCTTCTCTGGGATGGTCATGAACACTTCCCAGCTGTAAAGATGTGAATCAACACTGACTGGCTTTCCTCTCAGCTTGCTCCTTCTTTTAGTTTGCCTTAACATTCCCACACTATGTTTTTGTGGTACCAATTCCAAACTAATATGGAAATCAAAGTTACTTGAATACAAACAGTAGCAGACCAGAAATGCATGATCTCGGCATGCTTCTGAAAGCTGCTGGCCAGAGGAATCATTCCTCTGCTGTTCCTCACCTCTCCCAGCAAAGTGAAGAACATAACATTTGTATTGCTCTCACTGGAGCTGGAATTAAATTGTTCCTTTGGTGATCTTGGTCTACTAAACGGTTGTAACCAGTTTTGTTTTTCCTGCTCTTTTAAAACTAGCTGTAGGTGAACAAACTTGAAGCTTCCAGACATCTACAGCTACTGAAATCCACGAGGTTCTGTAATTCTGAAGGATAATAATTGGCTTCAATCTTTGTAGTATAGTTTTCAAAAATTATAGGTAGACGGAGTAAGAAAAATTCTGCATACAGAATTTCTAACAGGTTTTAGGGGAAAATGCAGAGAAAAGAAGCTGTAATCTCCAGGCTTGTGTATAATGCTGGGAAATTGAATACAGTGGTTTCCAGTTTGGTCTTTGCTTTGTTGTGTGCCTTTGGGGAAGCTGCTGGACATGTGTGCATGCTTTCTGAATTGCAGAGATAGCACTGAGTTACCTCTGTCTGGAGAGTGCTGGTGTAACAGGTAACATGGCCACAGCACTCTGCATGCATCAAGTCCCGGAACTGTTTTCTTCTTTCTCTTTTTTCTCTTCATTCATTCACAGCAGGTCTTGCTTGCAGAATTGTGTAATAAACCTAACCACAATAAAAATTTAATGTGAAATGAAATTAGACTTATAGATATTGTTACCTTTGTTTACTATGCTCCATTGGCACAGGCTCAAAAAAAAAAGTGTATTATTTTACCAGAGGAAAAACAAAAGGCAGAAGTGTTTTAAAACCCAGGTTTGTTCTTTTTTTTTTTTTTTTTCCCCCCTAACTAGTCTTTAAGAAAAT
>VZTH01014292.1:585463-750844 GCA_013397815.1 Aleadryas rufinucha | reverse complement strand
TTTTTTTTTTAGGCTTAAACTGTCTTGTCATATACATTTAACCAGGTTTTGGCTACTTATTGCTTGCCTGGTAGTTTTTTTACCCTTTTAAAATATATAATTATTTTGTATATTTGCTTTTCCGTAATGGATTCATACACCTGTATGTCTTTGCAGCTCTCTAAGATGGACTGTCCTGCTCTGTGTCGGTTTATATCACCCACTCTGTGTGGTTAGACAGCTTGGCCAGAGCAGTTTCAGCACGCAAGCAGTAACAATAATGAAAATGAATCTCTTTTGCATAAGCAGCTTTTGATTACTCCAAGTTTACAACGGAATTGTGCTGTGGGATCCCAGACGCCACCTGTCGGGGATGCTGAATACCGAGAGCAGCTCCTGCCTCCGGAGTGCAGGTGTTACAAATATAAATAATGCAAAAGATTTTAATGCCACGGAGCGTATAATAGAGCATAAATAATAGGTTTTCTCCAGGTCAGTGGTTTATGCCGAATAACTTGATTTGCTTCAGTCTTTGACATAAAGCTGTGTTCTGGTCTTCTGCAAAGATGCGGAATTGTTTTAAAAGTAATTGATTTAGTCCTGTAGTTTTTACTTGGGCTCAATTTCCCATGGTTTTCAGAAATCTGATTGCAAGGTCTGTTCTCATGGGTGCTGGGCAACGTCTTTGTGTTTCATCAGGTTTGAGCCTTCCCTCTGCTTCACGGAGCCACGCTCCAAGAGGAGCTGTGTGGCTGGAAGGGAGCTGTGCTCGGGCTCCCGTGCGAGGTCAGGTGCATTTGGAGTGGCTCCTTCTGGTGCTGCTCAGGCCTCTCTGGGAATTCATCCATGAAATGCCTGCCACAGGTCCAGCATTTCGTTTGTTTTGTTTATGATAATACCCTCATTGTGTCATTTCTATTTTCCTTTTAAATTAACGGATAGGTAGAAATGTGTTGGGGGGTTTGGAGTTTTGGTTGGTTGGTTTTGTTTTGGCGGGTTTTTTTTGTTTGTTTGGGAGAGGAAATGTTCACTAGCTTATTCAGGCTTGAGAAGTGGTGTCCTTCTGGACTAAACCACCATGTGATTTTTTCACTTATTTTTCCTAGTAGCAAGGATGAGTGATAAGCTTATAAACTCAATTATAATGCCTTGAAGTTTTAATTTACATTGTTGTTTGACATTATCTTTAGGCTGAGGTCATAACTCCTTTATAAACAGGTGAAGATAATAATTTCTGAAGGTGAAAAAAAAATCTAAGGTTTTTTTCTAAGCACTTTTAATTATTTTTATTTTATTATGTAAGAAGGAAAAACATTACTATTAAATAACTTTATTTGTTTTTTTCTTGGTGTCATATAAGCCCCTTCAGGTACAATAATCTACTCATTGAATATCATTTGTTGTATTATGGCTAAAGGAAAGGAAATGCTACATATTATTCTGTCTGTTGTCTGGGACAAGGCATCAGACTATGTGGACCTTTTACTTATTCTGTTATGGATAAGAATGGTATTTTAATTTTTATTAGAAAGTACCATTGGAAATGCTACTGAGATGCAATATCAAAAACTTTTGTTAAAATATTTTAAAACATTAAGCTCTGGGAAGACTTGCTGCTAATTTTAGTAGTCCAAACTTATTTTCTACATGACTGAATCCAGAGATTAAGTTTCAGTCAATTACTTTAAAATAAGATTGGGTCTGAAGAACATGCAGAGTTTTAGAGACAAGATTTCACCTTTATCAAGCTAAGCACCTCAGTAGTACACATTGTGACTTGAAGTAGAATAATTTTGAATGTGCAGAGTTTCCCAATGGGTTTTTTGTACTTGACTCTTTTATTATATCCTCAAAGAGAGAGAAGAGAGAATAACACATCCTCTCTTTTATCCATTTTGGTTCTGTGGTAAAAGGCATTTTTTAAACTGCAGGACATATTTGTACTTTCTTCAGTTTTCTTTGTCATTTTGACTGTAGTTTGAGTTATTTTACTCCTAATGCAAACAATGTCTGTTTGACCCAAGAGTTCTCCTGGACTGCCGTGATTTCTGCAGGTTTCTTCTCTGCAGAAAGCTAACCAGACTAACTTGTGTTGGGAACAAAAGAATAAAAATCCTATCTGCCGTTGTTAGGCATCCATGTGCTTTGCTGCTTACTCAGCCCATGTGGATACATTAGTTTGCACAGAAACAAAAGCACTTTTTTATTGTTTGGTTTTGGTTTAGTTTTGGTTTTGGGGTTTTGTTTGTTTGTGGTTGTTTTTTTTGTTTGTTTGTTTTTAATCCACATCCTGTTGATTATGTGTCAGGTCAGAAATTCTGTGATTATGTTAACTGACTTACTGGGAAAAGGAAAAAAAAAAAAGTTTTAGGTGGGTTGTGGGCAATTTTTCCTGTACCCATACATATTCCCAAACTACCACCATGGGAATATCTTGATTTCTACTTTCTTAAACTTTCTCCTGTGATGATATGTATTCTAATCCTTGTTTTCTGAATGGAGCTACTGATCTACTGTTAGTCCTGGGCTGACCTGACAGATTTAATATCCTGCATTTTCCCAGTTCTGGCCTGCTATGTTCAGACGGTAAAATTTAATTTTAGAAACTGTGCTGAAAAGTAAAATGGGTAGACAGTGTACTTTTTTGAAAGCCTTGGTATTTCACTGTTGTAAATACAAGAAAAGCAACTTCTGTGTTTGATGGTTTATTTTGCAAGGCAGGAGTTTAAATTCCCCTTGGCACTCATGGTCAATATGAGACAAATCAGTTTTAATAATGAAACATATCTCACTGTCTGGGTAACTCCAAGATCTTTCAAAAGATGAGAAGTTTATATTTATAAGAATAAGAATGAATGAATCCTCTACCCCCTCCTCTCAGTCCACAAGTGATTGTCATACAAGAGGCTTAAGGTGAGCCAGAAAATTTGGAAATACTTTTGAAAAAAGAAATCTTCATTTTGTGATTTATGATTGTGTCCTTAAACTAAAGGTTATCCTGTTCCATGGCAAGTTTTCATTTTATTTGGTTTGGGTGAGTAATGTGAGTCACTACTTGCTTCTGAATACTTTTGTCTGATTTGTCATGGGTGACACAGTTGTCTGCGTCAGCCCCGCTTTCACAGAGTCTGCCCAATTTCCTTTGGTGGTCTTACACGTTTATTATTGTCATGCCTTTGCAAGTCAAGAAAGGCAGGTGATGTTTTTGGGGTGGCTGCTGGAGGAATCAAAGCTCACAGGACAGAGCAGACTGTGTCTGCAGCCTGTTGCAGGATGGGCAGAGGTGAGGTGGTGCCTGCCAGCTCTGCAGCAGGGGCAGATAACCCTCCCCGAGTCGCAGTGCCCTGAGGTGAGCTGCACAATGAGGGCTGTTTCGCACGGCAGAACCAGAGTTAATGTGGCACTGGGAACACCACTCAGAACTAGGAGATGTGGTTTCTCTTCTTAAAGGAGGGATGGAAAGCTGGAAAGTGATACAACCTTCTCTGACCTTTTGCTGTCATCTCAACAGCATTATGAAACAAACACAGATGGAAAGAGAAAATAAAGGTAAGCAGAGAAACAGAGAATGAATTAATGTGTGGAAAAAGTTTTCCAAAGGCAGCTCATATCAAAACTAGTGTGATGTCTTGAGCTGAGGATTTCCAGCAGAATGTGGTGGGAGCCTATGGGATGAGAGACAGGCTGTTTGTGAGGACTGGCTGAGGGACAGATCTTGGGTTTTATTTGTTTGTTTGTTATATTTTGGTCCAGAAACTTCTCTTGGGAGGTAAATTGTGCCATAGTTTGCTGGTGTGTAAAGCTAGGGAGGCACTCTTGGTGGGAAGAGGAATTAATTACATGATCATTCTTAAGAATTTGGTTGCCAGGGGAGCCTGGGGAGCTGAACCAGGATGACACTGGCACTGGAACAGCATGCATCAGTAAGATGGTGTAGTTTGGAAAATGACAGATAAGATGCAAAGATATTAAATATTGCCAGCTCAATCATTGTCCAAATGTATCTGCATGTCTGATATACTAACAGGAGAGCATCTGTATGAGACTTGATAAATGTGGTTTTGGAAGACAAGGACTTCTGCAGACTTCCCTGATCTGACTCAGAAGGTGGAATGAGCATGTGCTTTTTGGGACAAACATTCCCTGCAGCTGGAACTGCTGGCTTCCCTCACACCCTCAGCCCCGCCAAAGTCTGCTACAGATTATTTTGAAAAGGCTGCCATTTTTCTTAGCCCCTCAGGGCGCAACTCCTTCCACAGGAGTTTATGTACATGTAAAAGAAAATATGAAAACCCAAAGTGAGAAGAGTGAACACCTGCAGGGCATGGCTGTAGTCTATGTAAACAAGCAGGAAAGAAATGTCGGATTCTTATTTGGCATCTGCTTGTGGAATAGGTCAGTTTAGCAGTATGGCAATTCAAACTGAGAGTAGCCAACAGTCATTTTTTGAACAAAAGGATTTTCCTTTTACTTCAAATTCAGCTTTTAGTGAGGATATTTGGATGTAAGAGTGATAAAAAAAATTTCCATGTAAATGGAAAATTAAAATAAGAATTAGCTACACCTATATTTTAATACCTGCTACTTCAAATAGCACATTTCAGCTTCCGTGAGTTATATAAACATTAACTTGTCTTCATTGTGTCCCAGAGAGATAAGTGTTATTAACTTTATAAACAATAATATTAAGTAAATTATTTCTAATTTTTCCCCCTTGCTGTTTTCATTATTATTTTGCATGTTTGAAAATTATTTCCGTTATGCAGCTTTGATTTCCACATAAAAAAATTATAAAACCCTGAAACAAATTTATTATTAATTAGGCATGCTTTATTTTATTTAATCCTCTTTCGGTTTGAATGGAATGTCTTTATTCTTTCTGATACATTAGGCAAAGTGTATTGATTTCTTAAGTTCTCAATCTGATGGCCAATAGCAACTGAAATGTAGTAAATTGCAGTTTGAAAAGAAAAAACCCAACCCATTCCGTATTTTGAGAGGTCTATGAAATAAAGAAAATAAAAGGGTTATATTTCTATATATAATATATATATTATTAAATACATAGATATAAATGCACACTCTTTTATGACACTTCAACCCCTGTAACTTCTCATTAAATTACAGAAAATACAGACAAAATATATTTTTCTTCTCTTTTTGAGTTTAGATTTTCTTGTTGTCTTGGTGAGTTTCACATCCATCCTCTTCCATTTTGTTCTCTCTGGAGTTTATTTTGCCAGCCTTTGTTCTGGGTTACAGGGTAGAGAGCTAGCCTCTAGGAAATACCAGTTTGTACTTCGCCATCAGTGAGGCTTCTTCATCAATTGACATCATGGACCTCTTAAAGAAAAGTTCTGTCAGAATAAAGCTTCTCCTCACATCTTTCTACTGTTTCTAACTTTAGGTATGACTGATGTTTACCTAGCAGAGGGGTGGGTAGTGGGTACCTGGATATACAGCATCAGGCAGGATTTATGGCAGTGTTATTCTATGCAATGTATTTACAGTTGTCTCTCAAAATAACTGACTAGGGAGACTTGTAAGAGACAGTTCCATAGACATGGTTAAAAGAAATCATCTTAGTCCAGGAGTCTGCTATAAATTCACTGTAAGTTTATAGGCTTCCTTGGTTTCAGATGGCTGTTTCTGAAATGTCTGGCTGCTATTACTATTGCCTGAGCTTCTCAAGGGAGCTGGATATAAACATCGCCCACCCAACAACTTCCTGGCCCTTTTCTTTTCTGCCCTTCACTATTTTTCATAAGTGATCTTATGGGTTGTATAATTAAGTAGATTTTTTTCTTCCTTGCCTATATTTAGACCTCCATTCTGAGCTATGTCATCTTGCCATTATGGTTCAAGTACTAATCCTCTTTGTGACTTCCCTGGATCACATTTGTCTGTAATCTGGATGACCATGGTGATAACCTGTCAGGCAGACTGCAGGAAGTCCTTGATGCTCAAGGTTTTCCATGTTGTCTGCAGGCTTCCTAGCAGACACTGCCTCCTGATGATTTGTGGTTTTCCAGCTGTGCCCTCGCTAACAGTGACCACTCATGGGTGTGCCACCCTGGGCAGTAACTTCTCAGAGTTTGTGAAGGGCATGAAATACAACTTTCTTCTGCAGCATTCTAGCCTGAGTTGATATTGTGTGTTTTATCTTTATGGTATTAGGAGGCTGCTGAGTTTTATCTTCTCAGTAGGAACCCAAAAAACAATATTCTTCAGTTTATTGATGTGCTGCTACTATGAAAAGTAGTTAAATTGGTTAAACAGTTTTAATCACCTGATAAGAAAATACTGGACCTTGAGGAAAAAACGTGTAGCAGAGAAAATGTGGGCTGCTATTAGGATACTGAGAGATAGAACAATTCAGGATTAGAGAGACAATGTTTACGATGAAGAATAATAGAATTAGGAGTAAGCATAAAGCTTTTTAATATTAGCAGGAAAGATAGGCACCTGCAGTCATTTCTGTTAATGGACTGCTGAAGCCAACACTTTCTTTGGGGAGATATGGAGAAAACAATTCTTTTTTTTTGCAAAAGGCTTCTTACAGATTGCTTATGAAGCTTAAGGGATTTTAACAATAGATTTCCCATTAAAATGTGCAAACTATCTTCTTCCCTTGCCATGACAGGGATGTTAGGCAGTGCCTACCTTAGCACAAAGGAGCAGATCTGTGGGTCGAGACCCTGGGTGCTGAGATCCCCACTGTCTGTGCCATGGGGCACCATGTCAGGGGCTTTCCCTTGGACTCGCTCTAGGCTGCACTGCACACACCTAATTACAATGGAGAGCATTTGAAGATGCCCTGTTTAATTTGGTCCAGTTGAGTCAAGTTCACTTTGTCTGAGTGCTCTGTGCTGTGTGAACCAAACTATGGGAAGGTCAGACATGGGAGCAACTTGCTTTGTGTGCTGTGGAGTGTTCCTGCCTCTTCTCCCCAAAAGCCATACAGGCATTTATCATTATATTTTTACTCCCCCACAGTGTCATGTCTGAGTGTAACTTTGTATTCTAATATCATCACTGTGAGATTGGCTTACACTGAAAATTTTGTGTGTGGTTTTCTATGCAGAAATCATGCTCATAAGCTCTTCAGCACAGGAATATTTCTGCTGTTGTTTTATTCACATAACTTGTGTATTTCTTGAATAACCAGTGCTAAATATGAAAAGAAGCATAATGGTATGTCTATGTATGTTCAGCATACTTTGATACATGTAATTTATAAAATACAAAATTGCTGCTTTAGTCCAGATGGGTCATCTTTAAAGATCCTGATTTTGCATGCATGGACATCAAAAGGAAAACAATACCACTGAGACTTGAAAGCTATGCATAAGCACTTAAAGGAATCAATGAGCAGTAGAGTCTAGATGCTGTTGTAGATTCCAATCAGCAGTGAAGTACCTCTTTTAGGTGCCAGAAATATTTTATTCAATCAAAAGTTCCTGATCCATAGGCACACTAAGCCAAAATTTTCCAAGGAACTTGGGAAGATACTCAGTGGGATTTACAAATGTGTACTGAGTGATTACCCTCAAAACATTTACTTTGAAATGGAAGCTAAGGGTTAGACCTCCAAAGTATTAAATATCATTGAATATCTCACTGGTATTTTATATAGCATCAGTTTTCTTGGCTTTGTTTGAAAAAGCACTTATAAACCTTCCGCCTCATGTGTTTGTTGAGCTCTTAAAATCAGAATTATCATCATACCCTTGATCCTGCTGGTGTACTTTCTAATTGACTATTGAATGCAACCCTATGCAATAATAGATTTGCATGTATGAATATTATTATCTGGAAGCCTGGACATGTATCTGGTCTTCTGCTCAAACAGAAGGGTGCCTTTTTTCGCTATCTTTATTGAAACTAGTAGGTGCTGGAATCCGTTGCTGGGTAAGGGTGCTCATGCAGGCACAGAAAGGATTGACTAAAGTAGCATCGACGCTGTACTGTGGTCAGGTAATTTTTTAGCCATATTTCCTGTTTACCATCCCATTTTTCCCACCTACTTCTTTCTGGATCCTGTGGAAATGAAGGATCAGAATACTGTGGTTTCTCATTCTAGCTATGATGTCTTGGACAGCAGAGAGGAGGGGCCTGAGTCTCACCTCTTGGGCAGCTGAGTGTCTGGAGGGGCCACTCTTGCTCCTGAGGAACCCTTGAGGTTCTTCAAACGCCACGGTTTCCTTTATGGGGACAGAGTCTACGACAGATCTGTAAGCAGGAGCTGAGACGTGCTTGGGGTGTGTTTTTCCACCTCCCAATACACAGATGGGCCATGGTGGAGGGGGAACATGCTCAGTTTAGCCCCTTCCAAGCTGAGGTGCAGCATTAGTGTCTTTAAGGGACATCACTAAGAAATGGATTTATAAACCATCCAGTTTGGATGGAAATTATTTGGAGAGTACTAAATGCTGTTTCAAAGCGGGAATGAACTTTTGAACCTTTCACTAATTGTCTTAAATAATGTATTTCTCTTGATACTTATCTGCCAGATAATCTACAGGGACTGACTTTTTTTTTAAATCAATTAATTAAACCATTATTTATAATGGTTAATTTCTTTGTGTAGTGTTTTGGAGGAGAAATACCACACTAAGTGAAGAATTGATTTAAAGGCTTAAACTACCAAGAATAATAGAAAATCTATTGCTGCTTTCTTTATGTCGGTTTCTTGATATATTCTAGAAAGGTCAGTAACTTTAGCTGTAAATTTATTTTCTCCAGAATTGTGTTTCTGCTGATACAGTTTCTCTGGGCTGAATTCTAGTTTTCAGCTAGATTTTCCTTTTAATAGTAACACATGTATAAGATTAGGTGGAGGTGATTAGATCAAAAATTTACATTTAAACTGATGCACTTGATTTCATTCACCAGAGTACTTTCACATGGACTTATTTTCTGAAAAGATAATTTTAATCTGTATATGTGTCTAAAATTGGACTAAAAGGTCCCCAATTAAAGACAGCCCTGTGTTAGCTATTTTATAGGTAAATATGCACTTTTTTATTTGTAACACAAGTAAAATATTGAAAATAACTACGCTGGTGTTCCCACTACATAGCCACTTTGCCTGTTGGTGCCATGAAACATATGTAGTATCCTTTGAATCATCTTGCTTCACACTCCCTAACAGCCTAAATTACTGAATGGGAGCAGGACCATTTTAAATGATATGAGGCCCCTGAGAAAGTTTTAGAGAGTGTGTCCTAAATTATTGGTCAAAATTAAAAGCACCAAGTGTTTCTGTTGCATCTTCTAGAAACTGAACTCCATGTCTCCAGCCTTCTGTGTCCCCACCTTTCATCCCTCAGAACCAAGTCATGGCCTTCAGCTTTCTCCAACCATCTCAGTGCTGGCTCTTGTCTGGGTGCTCCCTTCTCTGTGCCCTCCCCAGTGGAATGCAGAGATGCCATCTTAGACCAGCAAGTGCCTCTGGACCCAGAGATTCACAGGAGCTGCCATCTCCAGGCTTCTGTAGGAAAGGAAACCTAATCAGGACGGACGATGTGTCCTGCAGGTAGTGTGTGCTTCACTGGTGGCTCTTCCTCTGCAAGAGCTGATGTGCAGGGACATGCAGGAGGGGCTTGAATTGGCTGGACCCCAAAAATGTTTCAAAATGTGAAGAATCTAAGCAGTCTCTTGGCATGGTAGTGCATAAGGCTATTTGGGTATGGAAACTTTATGAAAATACCGATCTCAATTATTTAATGATAACAACAGATAACTTTTTTCAATGTAGTATTTCTTGAAGTTTAAATAAAACTACCCCCTCCCCCCGCCCCGAAATGAGGATGACCAATGTTTTTTAGAAAGAAAAAAGGAACTCTGAAACATTCATAGTCATAGTTATCAGGGTTATCTAAGAATATATGTTCTCTCAGGTGATGGAGGAATTGAAGTGACAAAGTGAATTGAAGTAAATCCACTTGGGGAGGGAAAGGTGCATTGGGTATTAAGAAAGAATAATTGAATGTATTGCAGGAAAAAACATTGGTAGCACTAATATCTGTGTATTGATTTGCATTAAGTGAACCTTGACATTTTTGTTTCATGAAAAAGAGGGTTCATGTTTAAGAGAAAAAATGTTGTTTGAGAGTCCTCTGGTTAGTAAAAGAGAGTCATTCAGTAAAAAAAATCAGAAAAACCTTTAAGATCATCAAGTCCAAGTGTAAACATGGCACTGCAAGTCTTTGAAAAAAAAGAACATTTTGCATATTGATAAAAAGTAGTAGCATTTTTTTTTTTTTTTAGTAGGGGCATGGAAAGAGAAGAATGGTGAAGGAAGAAGAAACAAAAAAAAAAACCCATCACACCCCACATTCCCCAAGATGATAATAGAAAAGAAAAAAAAAAGATGCTGGACATAATAGAAATTCATGTAATTTAACTTGTAATAATTTCATCCTTTCTCTGTGTCTACTTTTCTAGCTGTTGTCCTTTAAAGGACTACGCACAAATTGTATTGTATTTCATTTTTTTTTTCAGCCTCTGAGTTATTGCTTCTAAAACAATCCAGGTGGGTGGTAGCCTGAAATAACTACATTCTCATACTCATATCTACTCACACTCCTGCCTTATGCAGCGGCATGTGATGTGCTATGTGTGCCTGGTGTAAGTGACTCATCACTTCTGCAGCTCCTGCCCTCATAGCAGAAGCAGTGGAGTAGGGCTTGGGGAAGGTGTCCCTTGCTGTTGTGTACTTCTCCCGTGGCCAAAGGCTGTGCTGAAGTGACCCCTGTGCAGCCACCAGTGCCAGCCCTACAGCAGTCCCCAAACTGGACCCCTGCCCACACAGGTTTACCTTAGCAGGGCAAAGCTTCCCAGCCTCTTCCTTCTGCTTGCTTATTTCTGGGCCATTTGAAATTTATTGCCTCACTTGGGTTTATCTTTGCTAAATTTTAAGTTTATCTACACAAGTAATCTGTCCCAACTGCCCTGTCATTTGTCTTCCTTCTTACCCATGTTAATAATAATAATAATAATAATAATGCAAAAGAACTTTTTTAAACACTTTTAGAGAACTGAACAGATTATATTTAACTAAAGAGGTAGTTAAGAGAAGTGGATGAATTACTGAAGATGAGAATTTAAAGTTAACCTTTAGGTCATCTATTTCTTTCCCCTTATTATTATCTATTACTTATTTCATAAGACCTTGTCCAATGTGAAAGTTTGTGAGTAGCCAAGCTTCCAACAATATCATGTTCAAGAGAGATTTATTTTCCTTTCATCAGTGTGTCCTAATATTTATTTAGAACATGTTGTAGGCTGTGCAGCAAGCCTTAAACCTGATGGAAACCCCAAAGGCAAGGAGAGGATGTTTGAGTGGGTGGTGCTGCAGGTCACTTCATTTTCTAGCTGCTTCACATAATTCAGGGAATGCCATAAACTTGAATTTAATCCATGCAGCATGGCTGTGCTGTTCTCCCTATAAACGGTCCCTTTCTTGCTGCTCTCTCCCCCTCGTGATGGCTTGAGATTGGCTGTTTCTAGAGAGATTTTGAGAAATACATATTTCAAAGCACATCAGTTGTGTAAGCTGGGTATGAACTGAAGATCTGTGGATCTGATGTGCAATAAAATCTCCTGGAGCTTGTGGTGTCATTTCAACAGACAAGGCTGGGGGGTTGTTTGTAATCTATTCTGTCTTAGTACTGGGGGCTTAAGCTGCAGCTGCAGACTAAGTCTAGATTTGGTCCTCTTTGAAAATTTACTGAAGTCAGTAGAAATGAAATATGGCAGAAGTTGCACCTGGGGCAGCCCATTAAACACAGGTGGGACCCACATGACATTAGCCTGAGGACCAGTCCCTGCTGCTCTGTGCTGCTGCTTCATCCGGTCCTGGAGCCTCCCGTCAGGAGCAGGCTGCAGCACGGCTGCTCTGCCTGTGCAGGAGACTCGTAAGCAAAATAAAAATGTTCCCAGCCAGCATTCTAGGACCTGTTTTATGGACTTGTTAACGTAAGGCTGGGCAGAACAATAGGGATAGCCATGATAAATACCTGAGTTACTAATTGCAGAGCAGAGGGACTGCTGACTGGGTAGCAGTAAGTGCTTGTGTCACTTAGCTTATCTTACCTCTCTGGTGGGTAATAACTGGGTATAATATATGGATGCAGTTGAGTACCTGTGCCACTGTGTTCTTTAGTTTTATTTCTGGTTTTTTATGAGAATTCCCTTGCCATCTGTGTGGGACATCGCCACTTCGCCCGTTTGTCAAGAATCAATTATTTCCACAGAATCACAGAATATTCCGAGTTGGAAGGGACCCAGAAGGACCATCAAGCTCAGCTCTTAAGTGAACAGCCCATACAGGGATTGGACCCACAACCTTGGCAGTATTAGCACCGTGCTCTGACCAACTGAGCTAATCCCAGGGTCTTTTTACTGTGGTTAAAGCATTTGAGAAGTAACCCTCCTGCCTACAGCACTTCTCAGGATATGAGTAATGTTCTAATGAATGGTGACAGTGAAATTCAGGGGGTTTTGAATTCTTCACTTTTGTTTGTTTGGAGTGTTTACTACTGGCTGTGACATAAATGGAAGCTACAGTCTGATTCTTTGTATACATTAATGTGGGTGAGTGATCTCCAAATAACAGAATATGTTTTTGAGGAATTTCAGTTCATAGTTGCAGAAATTTTTTTACTAGGAGAGTTTTTGACTAAAATCTCAAAAACATAAAACACTGACTTCTGTGTTAAAACAATATACAGTTAATGCTCCGTGTTCCTTACAGTTGAAGCCTCTGGGTGCCTCCTCAACATTAATTCATCCGAGTTTTCCAGACTGACTCTTTTAAAGAAGGATGGATTGTGATTGCATTGAGCCTTCCAGACTTAATGTTATTCTGCAGTTGCACATAGTGTTGACAGATCCTGGTCACTGAAGATACTGCTTTAAAAAGAAATAAATAATTTAATCTCTTTGGAAATGTCTTCAGGTGAAATCTGGCAAATAAAGTGGATGGGGCTCTTGAACAGAAACCACTGCTGACAGGAGAGCATTGTTCTATCAGCCAGGGAGATGGGAAGAGTGTGAGACTTTCTTGTGAGCTAATTATTGTTCATTATCATGCTGAATTACCAAAGTGTCAGATATACTAGAAAGGCTCTGTGATATTGCCTTGGGCATTTTTTCTTAGCAGTTCCTCAGAACAGTGAAGGAAATAGCCATTTGGATAATATTGGGATGGACACAGTTTTTACAGGTTTCATACTTGTAATAAAAAGTGTAGTGCAAATCAGCAGATAGGCAGAATGAGACGGTGTTGAGAATGCATTAAATCACCATGAATTTTATGAAACAAGATGATGAAGTATATTAGAATAAGATGTACGGCAGCTACATCTTACACCTAAAAAGGTGTTTTCCTTTCTCATGTTTGTCACGTCTCTGGTACTTTTTCTTGCTTGTTGGTCTCCAGGTCTCATGCAGTGTTTGTAACCTTGATCGGATTTGTCTTGAGCTCAAGTTTGTGCTTTTAATTTAGTCCTCTGCACCTTTTGAGTGCTGCACTGTCTTTGTTACTCTCCCTTTGTGATTCTAACAGAAGATATTAACATTGATTGAAGTCTCCAGCAGCTTGTTCTATGTGCTTCCCAGGCATTTAGTCCTGTTTCACTTTCAGTGTGACAATTAAAATCACTTTAGTTCATGTTACTGGAATTAATTGCCAGCGTTGCAGGTGACTGGGAATTCAGCTGGCTCAGGACAGCAGTGCTTGGTAGGTTTCATGTCATCATACTTGTGATGGCCTAAAAAGTGAGTAAAGGAGAGTGAAAAATCTCCATGAAGTGATTTGAAGGTTTCTGAGTCTAAAAAACTGTAAGCAGATTATGTATTCCTTATAATGTGAAATGCACTTTGAAGTATAAACTGTCCAAGGAAATATTTAGCAGAAACACGTTTTTGCCTCACCTCTTAAATATCTACTCAAAATACATATGTAAAGTAGTAGGGGTTTAATAGTTGATTGATAAATTGATTTTCCAGCTGCTGACTTCATAAGGAAAAATGTTGACTTTGATATTATGGTATATAACTCAGGATCCACAGGAGCACAGATTTAACTTAGCAGCAGCTGTCAGAGAGGGAAGGGGAATTTCTTTTGATGCCATAGGGATGTAGTAGTCTTCAGCACAGACTGCATTTTATAGCAGTAGTTTTTTGTTTAGTAATTGGATATGGCAGAAGAGCAGAGAAATCTGTTAACTGTAATATTTTGAATATTGGTGATGATTTAATACAACCCTTAAAAAAATTGAAGGAGATATATGGAATAGGGATTTTATTTTCATGTCTCTCCTAAAATTTTAGGGACTTTTTTTTTTTCTTTTTTTGTAATTCTTTCAGTTGGTTTTTAGGGTCTGACTTTGCTGTTTTTCTTAACATTGGACACATGCTAGGAAGCATTTCAGGCTGCTGTTCCCACCTGTCAGTAGCAATAAGATGACATGCAGAAAGATTAGTATTGCTTTTAAAATTCATTTGCTACAGTTTGAGGAAAAACATGTATCAAGTAGAAAGCTCTGAATATTTGCAAGCACATATTCCTGAGAAAACACTTTTAGGATTAGGGCTTTTGCAAAGGTGAAACCTATTTTTCTTTCATAAAACCTGCTTTTCACTCCCCTACATTTTACTTGTATTTTAAATTTTCCTCTACTGCTATTTACTAATTATCTCTCTTCCTGTGATTGTGTTCTCACATTCTCATGTATATTGATCTTTACATCAAAGGGCATCTCAAAGTAAATATTTAGCAATGTGTTAATGAAAAAAAAATGCACACCCAAAAAACTCAGGAAAGCAAACAAGCTAAACTAAACAAAAAAAACCCCAAACAAACAAAACCAAAATACCCACCCCCCAGCAATGTCAAACCGAAGTTCTACAATTTTTCATATGTCATTTGGGATCTTTCAGTTTTGTCGTTGATTGCATCTGTGTTTCTGATAACTGAATTACTTCCCTTCTTTATCTAAGCTGGACAATGTATTTTCTGGGAGGTCTCTTCACATATACCTTGAACCTTATGTCACCCCATTTGCATCTGTCAGCATTTCCTGGGCACAGCCAAGTGCCACAAGCCTGTATTTACCCCTCTCCTGAAGAGGAACATCCTTAAAACATTTCTATGACTGATGACTCCATCATTTTCTTGTGCTCCCCCAAGAAACTTTATCATGATTCTTACAGAAAATTTGTTGGAGGTGGGTTTAGACCGATGGTCATCATTAGTAATAATGCTTTGTAAGCTTCCACCTTGCCCTGGTTTTCATTTACATCTCTCCTATATCCTCTACAAGTAGTTGTAAAAATTGTTTAGGATGGGCAGCACCTTTTTGATGGAACTCATGCACAGCACTGGGCGTTTGTTCCTGAACATCTTGGTGCAGAACCTTCCACCTGCGCCTTGATATGATTTACTGATCAAAACTGGAGAATGCCACCCCTCCTTCTCAAGCATGAGGAAACAATTTGGTGTGTGAGGAATAGAAGTCCCACATTTCCGTTATCCTGCCTCTCTCTATGCGTGTCACACTAAGTGCAGGCTTATATGGCCCCCAGTTGGTTCTGGGGCAACCAGTGCCCTTTGGAAATCCAGCCTTGAAGCTGGGAAGTGTCACAACACTTGGTCAGAGGGTTGGTGTGTGAACCAGTCCATTACCAGCAAAAAATAAAAGGCAGCACCTGTTGCTATTTCAGTCTTCAGATCTAATTTCTACTCATTAACTGCTATTTCTGTCTTACCTTATTTTCAGACAACTGAAGAAATAATACTTCCTGTACCACAGTTGAGTTACCATACTGGTTTGTTTTTGAAATGCCAGGCTGTAACTGCTGCCAGTTTTTATTTTTGTTTAGTTTCTTTGTCTCTTGAATTTAGCAGTCATGGATGGAAAATACGGATACTCCAGTATCTTTATAGTCATTCTTCATTTTGGATGTGT
The DNA here is from genome assembly GCA_013397815.1 of Aleadryas rufinucha. Taxonomy (NCBI): domain Eukaryota; kingdom Metazoa; phylum Chordata; class Aves; order Passeriformes; genus Aleadryas; species Aleadryas rufinucha. Next base: position 734,888 of record VZTH01014292.1, on the reverse strand, counting down.
TACACAACTAATTTTGCTAGCTTGTGATTTAAAGATTTTGAACAAAGGATTTCAGTGACAGCGTTGGAATTAGAGATGGTAAAAAGTTTTGGCATAAAATTCAGGAATAAATTTGACAAAGGATTGGAAAGATCTGAAGAATGACCAGGGATGAAATTTTTTTGTTTAGAGAATTTTAGAGTACTAGAACATTTTGCCCTTGCTACTTGCTAGATTCAGATATAGCATTCAAGATTATTACTCAGTACGGTAATAAAAGAATCTTCCAAGTAAACTGAAAAGAAGAGAATTGTTACAAAGTTCCAATCTTCAAGAGAACTACTTCTAAAGCTTTATAGACATGGAATTAGAGCTGCTAAGATGGGGTGGGGGAAAGAAGAAATGTAATTCTATTTCAAACTGTAGCCTTTTTTTTTTCCAAAATTTCATTATCCGTAAAAAATATGCTTACAGAACTTTATCATCTGTTGACTTCTTGATTTAGAGTTGTAATTTGTAGCTAGTTTTCGCTGAAAGGATCTACAAAATTGTTACGGAAAAATAAATTGTTTAATAATTTTTTTTCTCCTCACCAGATAGGATGATATTGGTTTCTAGACATGTAAATGTAAAACGAATGCTGGATATGTGATGTTACATGCTTTGCTCTTTCTTCTCATTTTCCTCCCAATTTTCAGTGGGATACAAAAAGTAAGTTTCCATCAAAGTTTTTCCAGAATCAGAAGCTTGAGGTTATTTTTTTTCTGTTTTGTAAGATTTTGTTTTCTTTGCAGAGTGACATTATGCTTCCTCGTACAGAAAAGTGAGAAAAGAGTCTTAAATTGTTTTGACAAACACATTGAATATTTTAACTTTTTAAATTCAAGGTAGGAAAAATTCCTTTTATTGTGGGCTTTTTATTTAACTTCAATTACTCTAACCAACTGAAATTACAGTGCTGGAGGTGTTTCAATAATATATTGTGAGGATATTTCAGTTACACTGTTTGAGGGTTTCTTATTTCCTTCCTAAGAAAAGCTTAACTTCATCCATCATGGTTTTGAGTGGAAGACTAGAGCCTCTCTTCTCCCTTTTGCAAACTCAGTGGCAAGGAACACTTAGTTTAGTAGAATTCTTCCAAAATGCTAAGGAAATAATTTTCTAGCAGGTTCCCTACTCTGGGAGCTGGTGTACTTGCAATAGTTTATTTTATACCGTTTGACAACTTGATGTCCAATTTTGTGGCTCCAGAGCCAAAAAATGTCTACTATGCAAAGGGCATGTTTTCAAAGTGCTCTGTCTAAAAAAAAAAAAAATAAAATAAAAAAAAAATTAAAATTTAAAAACCCAAAACAAACACAGCTTGCCTCTGTAGAAAGTCTTTAACAGGATGACTCTTTATTCCATATCTTAGGGCAAATATGTATACACTTTTAAAAATAGCAAGAGATTTGTGGGGTGACAACAACAAACTCAACGTAAGGACACAAATCTGCTATTTTTCAAGAAAAATATCTAGCAGAGGAAAGTCAGCAATATCCCCCTATTGTTCCTTTTTTTTTTTTTTTGTTGCATGTGTGTATTAAATTGTCTTGATGGCAGAGTATGTATTAAGCATCTCCTGCTGCCTGTCCATGCCACGTGACGAAAACACTCCAGGAAAAACACGCTGAAGTGCTCTTGAAAGTGGGCAGTGAGGCTCTTACGAGGTGTGAAGCATGAGGAGACGGGGGAGTTGGTGCAGCTGCTTGGCGTGTTGGGAGCTGTTGTGCAACTCGATGGAGCTGTGCAGGCAAGGATGTGTTTGGCACTTCCTGTGTGATGGGCACTTCATCTTTAAAGTTGTGGGGACCCCTTAACTCCTGATGAATTCCATTAAAATAAAGGATATATTCTATGCTGTAAAATAAAGGCACGTAGATTAAACAACAATTGACGAGAATAGGAAGTTGAATATTGGGTGGTTTGACTCTATATACACACTTGGAGCACCTACCTGAGCTTAAAACTTGAGGGCAGTTTACGATGCCCGTCTTAGTTTTAAGAGGTAGTTATGGTAAATGCCTACAAGAATTACGTTTAGAAGCATCTCTCTCGTGTCAAAATCAGATTGTTTACTACAAAGTAGGAAACAAATTTCATGATCAGAACATCAAAAAGCACACAGAGGAAATCTTTCATGGCTGTCATTAGTCATACTTAGTTTCCAATATTATGAAAGCTGGTTTATGTTTTATATAGGCCTCCTGCTGAAGATGACTTTATTTCATCAGCCAACTTCTGCTTTTTTGCCCTTCCCTAGAGGTCTTCCACTAAAAGAAATCTGTTGATCATCACCAGATTATATTCATGTGCTTTCCATCTTCAGGATAGCTCCTCTGTTCTTCTGTGTGTTCATTCATAAGTATTACCCTCTTTTGTTTTTGTGGGTTTTTTTAAATTTTTTCTTTAATTTTATTTTTGTGGTGGTTTTCTATTCCTCAGAAACTAATTTTTTCTTATTGCAGCAACTCCGTGTTCTTGAAAATATTCGATTCCTGGTGTTTTACTGCATGTTTGATGAAAAGATAATTTCTTTACCTCTTCCAGTAAATACAAATATGGCTTTCTGTTGTCAGAGAAAGAAATGCTTTTTTTTTTTTCTATTGTCAGAAATAATCTATTCAACTCTGACCAAAAATATCTTATTAATCCTTATCCATTGTATTTCATATCTACTGGTCAACTCCGTATTTCATTATCTTTTGTGCATAAATATTTGGTTGAAGTTACTTCATAACTCCTTTCTTTGTACTTTCTGGAAGTTTTTGAGACAATTTAAATTTTTTTTGTTTTTTTTTAGTTATATTGGTTTATCTCATATAATGCAACACATGTATTGGTGAGGTAAAATATATAACATGTTTGAGAGACAAAATCATAGAAAATAACACTTGCATTGTTTGATACTTCCTGAGAAAGTAGGTGTACTGTTCCATTATTGTTCCTTTGTAGGAGTAATTTGCTTTATTGCTCTTGCATTCTTCTCTGTTTCTCAAATGATTCCATATGGCAGCAAGACAATGGCCATATATGAGCATGTATTTAACTGAATTGTATTCTATCTTGACGTTAAGATTCAAAGAAGTGGATAGTCTCAATGTTTTTTTGCAATATATCAATAGCAGTCTGTATGTGTCTATAATAAATCAGTCTAAGAAAGCTCCTGGAAACAAGTGGTTTACCTGTTACGAAAGCTTTGCATTTTTTAAGCAATTTTCATCTGCTGTTATGGAAGGGTAACAGATGCATTATGCATGATGCTCATCCTCAGTCAAATGCAGATTTCTTTCTGACTCTCTTGCACTCACACATTGATCTCCCAAGCACTAAACCTCTCAGGCCTCATTTTCTTTGTGCTTAGCAAACCTTCATTTGGCATCACAGCTCCGGTTAATAGAAGTGACAAGGTAGATTTTTTGATGTGACTGTTTCTGTTCTGTGTGCCTGAACAGATTAAGTGTGGCAGGGGAGGAGTGGGGGGGTTGATTTGGGTTTGTTTTCTTCGAAAGATATGGTGAAGTCTTCCCTGTTTCTTCCCTCTGTAGTAACTCTCTCTACAGTTGCCTCACTACTCTAGACAGTTATAGGCAGTAATAAACTCCATCCTGAACTGTATTAATTAGACTGTGGAGCAGATAAAAGTGAAAGACAGAGGGAATGCTTTCAGTGACAAGCTGTAGTATTAATGAATACTGAGGGGTAGAACAGGCTGTTTTAATCTCAAAAAACATTGGTCAGACTTCAGCTGCTGTTTCCCACCTCTCTAAATTTTCTTTCAGTGAAATCTGGGCGCGTGAAACAACAGGAGAAAGAGAATGGCTCCAGCTGAGCAACTGACGTGCATCCATATATTTGCTCCTGTGTTCATTGCAAGTGTGGGGGTGTGGAATCCCAAAAGATAAGGGGTTGATGTGAACGTCTCAAACACCGATAGCCAGATGGCCATGGAGCCAAACAGGGGTTGTTGGGAGCAACAGACAATAATTGTTGGTAATAACGTGCCCCACACATGGGAAAGAGCAAGTTGTGGCTGGAGAAGGGGGTCATGTGCTGATAGGGCAGCACTTTTCTGGGACAAACATCCTTCTTTTAGTTCCTGGAGATAAACACAACACAGTCCAGCACAAGGAAAGGAATGAGGTCGAGAAGTGGGCATGGAGTATAGGGTGATCAAGACCATCCAAGACAACCAAAGCCTCTGACCCATTTCCAGAAAGGTCTGGAAGAACAGACATGGTAACTAATTTGCATAGAAACCAAGAAATTTATCTTCAGGGTGGGGAAAGCCAATCTATAAAGGGGTACCCCCATCAAACCCTGGTGTGTGCCCCAGGACCCTGGAGATCCCGTTGGCTGGACTGATGTTGGAACCAGGACTGGTGATCTCTTTTTCTCTCTTTCTTCCTTCCTTTATTTTTTCCCTCTCTCTTCATCTTACCCCTTTATCCAAAACCCACTGCCATGCCCTTCTATAGTAGGTCAGGGACTAACATATCAATTTCCTTGCCAAGTGTGTAATTTACTAATAAAACTTCATGAGTTTTTGTAGACCTTCTGACTCTTGTTATTCTTTTAACCATGAGCTTTTATGAATCTTGGGTGCTCCCTTTCCCTTAAGGGTGGGACATCACAGGAGGTTGATTTTGCTTTGTCTTTTGCTGTGTCTTGGATGACAATGTTGAATTATAAAATCATTAACGTTGGAAAAGTCCTCCAAAACCGAGTCCAACCATTACACCAGCCACCCCCATGTATGTCAGTGAATCATAACCCCGAGTGCCACATTTGAACACTGATTCCACCACTTCCTTGGGCATCTGTTCCAATGCCTCTGACCACCCTTTCCATGAAGAAATTTTTCCTATTATTTTGAAGACCATAAGGGCTTATATGCATTAGTTGTGTCTTGGACAGTGGTGTCGCAGCCTGTCAGCTGTTGTTATATCCTGCCAGTAGGCATTTGAATTATTATTCTATTGAATTCTATGATTTTTACATAAATTATAAAAAGTGGTACCACTTTAGGTTTGGGTTGGGGTTTTTTTCTGTTTTATGGGTTTTTTTTAACCAAAGGACATGTTTTTGTGTAAAAAAATTCCTTTAATTTGTATTTTCTCCACTTATACTTAAAAATGAGAAATTGCAATGAGGCACTGCAGGATCTGAGTTAGGGTGTAATAATTTACACGTATGTTAAGCATAGTCATTAGTATCGTGCCTAGCAACACAGCAGGCATGACTTATTACACAATATAGTGTTTGCTTATTGCCTAAGTGGAAGGCAAAGCAGTTTTAACTGATTACATGTTACAGAGCTCAGTTGCAATAGTCAATTTCCCCACTGTTTCTTGTGCATTTTGCAGGAAAACACTGTGATGGTGTTATGAATCAATTACGAAGCACTCATTAGGAGGAAATGCATATTGAATATATTAATCACTTCCATAATAAATTATATAACCACACACTAAAAGCACGCATATTCTATTGGTAAATAGCTTATCATAGTCTAAGATTTTTTTTCCCCTTTATTACTTAATTAAATCCATAAATAGGAGAGCAAGGTGTTGAGGAAATGCCTTATAGGGGCTCAAGCATGACAGAAGAACACAAAGCTGGGACGAGTGGCTGATAACGCCAGAGAGCTGTGCAGCTCTTCAGAAGGACCTTGGTGGGTCGGAAATATAGGCAGAGAAGAGCTGTGTGAAAGTCAACGAAGGAAAATGCTGCAGGGTCCTGCACCTAGGAAAAAACAACCCCATGCACCAGGACAGGCTGCTGGAAAGTAGCTCTGGGGAGAAGGACCTGGTGCTGTGGGAGGTAACAAGCTGCCCAGCAGTGCCATTTGTGGCCAGGAACGCCAGTGGGATCCTGGGGTGCATTAGGAAGAGCGCTGCTACCAGGCAGAGGGAGGTGATCCTGTGCCTCAGCCCTGGTGAGGCCACATCTGGAGTGCTGTGCCTAGTTCTGGGCTCCTCAGGACAGACATGGAGAGCTCAGGAGAGGCATGGAGCTCCTGGCAGGGATCCAGTGGAGGCTGCAGGGATGATAAAGGGACTGGAACGTCTCTCTAATAAGGAAAGGCTGAGGGAGCTGGGCCTGCTCTACCTCAGGAAGACATGATTGAGGGAGGACCTCATCCCTGTCTGTCAGTGGCTACAGGGAGGGGGCAGAGGATGGACCAGGCTCTGCTCCATGGTGCCCAGCAATGGGACAGGAGGAACGGACAGGAACTGATGGCCAGGAAGTTCCACCTGAACATGAGGAAGAATTTCTTCACTGTGCAGTGACCGAGCACTGAACAGATTGCCCAGAGAGAGTGTGGAGCCTCCCTCACTGGAGATATTCCAGAACCATCTGGACACAATCCTGTGCCATGTGCCTCTGGGATGACCCCTCGTGAGCAGGGAGGTTGGACCAGATGACCCATGGTGCTCCCTTCCAACTTGACCCATTTTGTGATTCTGTGAAAACCATGTGACTGAAAGATCACATCAGCCTGGGAGCCAGAAGCTGCAGATTGAAAAACAGAGATGGCACAGAGACCGAGAAGCTCGAATCCATCCATGGTCACCTCTGAATGTCACCTAAGGGGACAGTGGGCCGTGTGGGCTGGGCCCTGAGTGGGGGATGTCGGTGGCAGTGCAGGGCTGGGTGCCATGGTGGGTGTTGTCCCCTGGGACCCCACAGCCTCCCAGGACTGCCCCCCGGGCTGAGGGGTGCTTTGCTCAGGGGGTGGACCTTAACTGGTCTTCGCTGGGATGTGGAGCTGCAGCACTGTTAGTATTTGTGCTGTGCCATGTCCATTACAGGACTGTTGGTTCAGAGTCTGCCTGTGCTGCTGCTCCACCTTACACTACAAGTGAAATCAGAGCATTCTGTTCTTTTTCGACCTGTTCATTCAGGTTGACATATTCTGAAAAAGGATCACTGTAATGAGCAAAAGTATTTTTCCTCAGAAAATACATCTTAACTTTGATACATGTTAGATTTCCACTTTTCTGTATTGTCAAGTATGTGTTCAAAAATGACCTTCTACTTGTATTTTTCTTTTTATATTAGTGGCTGAAAATTTTTAGAAACAATAGAAAAAATATAAAAAAGCTATTGTCTAAGAAGGCTTTAAATTTAAGAAAGCATGTATTTAATCAAAATGTTTAGTATGTTTGAACATTATGGGCTTGGAGAAATAAAGCTAATAGCTTTCTCATTTAAAAATACACAAAGGAAACAAAATCTGTAAATGATATTTAGCAAAAAGTTACCCAATTGACATAGAAAATGGTGAAGCAATTGCTTGGGAAATGTCATACCGCATAGCACTAACACACCTTGATATTTTACTGTATATAGTATCACAATAATAATTTCACAGCCTGATGTCCATGACATTTCAAAGTCCTTGAATAAATTCCTTGAATATTTAAAATCAGTAACACATGCTTATCACCTTTTTCATATTCTTCTTGGTACTCCTCCCTCTCAGAATCAAGAGAAAATGAATTATTTTTTCAGTTGAACAGTTTTTGTGTTGTCTCTGACAGTAAGGCTGATAATAAGTTGTAGAAATTACATGGAAGTATAAAATGTCTTGCAAAGTGCATGATTTAATGCACATCTCATTTTGGGATAGGTGGGCTTGTATCAGGCTGTGGATAACTCACTGAATCCAGTCAGATAACTTGAATCTGCAATTCAGTAATGTAAATGAAGCTTTGAGAAACTTGAATATCTTCAAAATTAAACAAAAAGAAAGAGCAATCTGGAACGTGTAGCATTTACTATGTGCCTGTAAATGTCTCCTCAGGAAATAGAGAATATTATGCCCTAATGTGTCGGTTGTGCTGGGTTCTGTGGGTTTGTAGAGCTTCCTGGAGCAGAGACAGCCATTCAATCCGGATTAGGCCAGAGTGCATGTGCCAGTAGGTGGCTGTGGTGACATCCTGCTGCTGTGACTCACTGTCATCGTAATGGAGCCCAAGCCAAAGTCCAGGCTGACCCTGGGGGTGGCCTCTTCAAGTCTTCTTGTGCCATCCTGCAGGTGGAGGTGGCTGGATGGGCCTTTGTCCCTCCCAGAAAACACAGGTGCCATAGAACAGGGTGGGACTTGTCTGACTCCTTCCAGATCTACAGAAATAAACACCTGGGGAGAGCCCAGAATGCTCAGTGGCCCTTCAGGAGCTTTTCTGGTGGCAGCAGCTTTTGCCAACTTTCAGTCCCACAGCAGAAAGAGCAAGTTGTGAACGTCTCTGTGGGGGGTTCCCAAGGCTGGACTGTGGTCCTTCGAAGGGGTTGGCTTGATTTAGTGGAAGCTGGATGGACCAAAGATCTTGAGCACAACTAAAAAGTTTTTTGCCTGACACGAAGTAATTTCTGTATATATAAGTGGGTTTTAGATTTGTAGCAGGTATGCCAGAGGCTGCTGAAATCTGTAGTACAAAGGAATCAAGCCATGCTTAATTTAGGTTTTATTAAAGAAGCTTAGAGTTAGTATTAAAATTCATGAAGAGAATAGTCCATCGTCAGGACCCTTTTTTTAAAATGTGCACTTTACGTAAAGAATATTTTTTAAATCAAAACTTTAACATAGGGTGGTAGATGGTTGGTGGCGCCTTTTCTCACAGCATTACTTAAGGTAGAGAAGCAAAGTTCTGAGTGCCTATGGACATGTGAAAAATATTATTTTCACTCATTTATAAGGACTGACATGACATTTCTTTAAAATTGCTGGACATATGAATCTCTGTTGAAATTCAATGGCTTATGTAGGGTGTCATAAACATGAAACTGCTATACGTGACACTTAAAATCTTTCAGCAATAAACAATTAAGAACTCTGAGAACAGAGGAACAGAGGCTGCTTAGAGCCTCTTTATGTGCAGAACATTTAATTTAAGAGGTTGTTACAATTATCCACCATTGTACCATTTGCAGTATTTATTCATGTGCATCATTTCTATGTGCTTTTTCATGTCAATTAATGCTTTTCCAAGAGACCTGTCCTTGAAAATACAGATGGCTTATGAATCCTTTAGGGTCTAATAGGAACCTTCTGCTCCTGGGTGTTATAGTTTTGTCCCTCCCATGACTGACAATTGGATGCAATCAGGCTGAAAATGTTTGATGTGTGAGGATTCACAAAACTTTTTTTCAACTCTCCACTTTCCCAGTGTGCACATGTACATCAGAGCGACAGACCATGTGTGAATGCCCAAAAAGACATTTCCATATCAGAAAATTATAGTTTCCACTACTTCAGGAGGAATGAAAAGTTCTTTTGAAAGCCAAACTCTATATGATGCAGGGTGGAAAAAGAAGTGTCAATATTCAGAGATTAAGTTCTTAGACAAGCATTTATTAATATGTAAAATATGGTACAAGTCCTGTAGCTAATAGTACAGTAACAAATATCCATGATGTTGTCTTCTTTGAAATTTGCATAAATGCAGCAGCATTTTATATATGTGTGGTTTTATAATTAATTTCAGCTTTTGATGGGTGAGGTGCAATGGGATTTCCTCACAAAACACCAAATGGATAATAGGACACAAAAAAAGCATGTCTGTACTTTCTTTTGTTTTAATCCAAGCAGTCATGCATTATTCAAGGTGAAATCCTACTGTACTCATCTGGAAAACAAAAAGCACAGCTAATATTGATTCATTTTCTCTTGCAAATGAGAGAATATAATTTTCACATGTTTAATTGATGCTACTTTATAAACCACATGACCTATATAAGCCAGTAGTTTGGTTTTGTTCTTTAAAAATCTTGCTAATGAACCACTGTGAATAAGTAAGGGAGAACAAACAGCATTTTCAGTCCTGCTTACAAAAAACCAAAACCAAACCCCACATCCAGCAAAGGCACTATACACGGTTCTTGCTGGAATTGTTCACCTGGATTGCCAGGAAAAGGAATCCCTTTTATAAGAGTGATTGTGGGAATAGGTGGTCTCTTCTTCTGTGATGATATCAGCAGACAATACAAATGCTGAAATCCCAGGTTCTGGAAAATCAAACTGAATTATTTTCAAGCATAATTGTATGCTGCTTTAGGTATTTTTCTATATTAGCAAAAAATTTTGTCAATAAACAGCCAAATATACTGTTGGTGATTCTTTTTTTTAAATTTTACTTTGCTTGCTAATGAGACTTTTCAGATTATTCTCTATATTATTTAAATGGTATTTATTTGCATATTTGAGTTGATGCTTTATGATGTTAGAGGATATATTTGAGAAAGGAATGGAAATGCTGCTGCTGAAACAAGCTGGCATGAATTTGAATCCTGTCCCCAAATCATAACTAAGCAAAGTCGAGGAAAGTTGATTTAGCATGTCCATGAAAATACTAGATTATGTAAGTGTACAGGAGCCACTGCTTGAAATATAAACAAATGCCTGGTGTAAAATTGACTGCACAGGAGTGAGTCATTAACCTTGAGAGTAAAACTTGTAAACTTGGATGGAAGTTAAAAGGGCTAAGAAGTCTCATAGGGTGAGGAGGATGAGTGCTGCAAAAGTATCCTGCTGCCAAAAGTGTATGGCAGGCAAATACACTGACATCAGCTATATATCCTGCATGTATTGCTATCAAGCACAAAAACTACTTTTGGGCAGCCACTAAAGAGACATTTGAAATGGGTATGGGACAAGCCAAGCTGTAGAATATTCAAAGTGGCAATTACTAAGTCTGAAATATGGAGGTAGGTGAATGCCCTAATTAGCAAGAGTTGCACACACAGAAGCTACTGTTTTATGCACACTAGGAAATGAACCGTGTATCTTATTATCTAATAATGTCCCATTTTTTATTGAATGCTAAATGTGTTATGATAACTGCAGCAAGTTGTTGAAGAGATAACATCTCCTGAAAAAGTGTAATGGCATTGGTAAGTTTGAGACAGAGATTAGGCTGACATAATAATTCTACACAGGGCTGTGCAGGATACAATCACAGCTAATAGCTGTTCCTTTTCAGAAAAACCTAGACTAAACAAACAAACAAAAAAACCCAACCAAAACCCCCCAAACTACATACAAATTACAGAATAATATGGAATTACTCCAATACATTTATTAGAATTTTGGTGCATTAGAGATTCCTTCTCCTGGAAAATTGGAATGTGCAGGACATTCTGTCACTTTTTTACTTTGAAACATATTTTTTTTTCCTGGTGCTCGCAGGTGGCAGAAGGTTTGTGAGCCCTGTGGTGCTCGTTGCACACCATGTTCAAATAGCGGGAGCAGCATCTCTGCTCTGACTCCTGGGGAGAGGTTTTCCTCTACCTTTGGACAAGGGTGGAGTCCACCTCATCCATAAATACTTGAAGTTTGCCTCAGAAGAAGGGTATGTGCTTTTTGGGTTGAAAAGAGAGAAGAGATGGAAATGATATGTTCTTTTTTATTTCTTAAATAACAGCATGATGAAAACTCCTGTGTAAATGCGATCTTGATGGATTTAAAAAATAAAAGATAAAAAGACTATTTCGTAGTAGCAAAATAATATAAATGGATCTACAAATAAGTGCTTATTTATTTCAGAGCAGTATCCTCTTTCACTAAAAATCAGGACAGCTCTTAGCTCTGGGAACTTGAGTGAAAAATAAAACCACTGAAAAAAAGCCCCCGAGCTCAATTATCTTACAGGACAAAAATCTTGAGTTGATTCTTTTTATAAGCTAGAAGAATAGAATAACACAGTGGTATTCAGCTGTTGAAATAATGTCAATTATTTGTTTTTCTTCATTCAGACTGCCTGGTCAGTATTCACCTCCCCAAGAAACAAAGTGAAGGGTCTCTCAGGTGCCTGAATTTGCTTAGGGAAATTATGGTGATTAGGAAGCCCCATGGAGATGGTAAGGGTGGTACCTTGACTCTGTTGGAGTTGGCAGGAAAAATTTGAGCACATGGGATTCAACCTAAAGGTTCTCTGTGGATTCCTATACAATACCTTCTCAACTGAATTAAGCAGAAACCAGAAGAGAACAGGAAGCATTTAAAAAAAGAAAAAAAAAAAAGAAAAATAAAAGAAAAAGGTAGCTAGGCAGTAACAGGAAATTTGTAAGGAACAATTAAAAACACTTATGAGAACCAATGTCTAAACCTAATTTTTAGGATTCACTTCATTTTATTGCACTGACGACTGGTGGTGAATATTTGTCTAGATCAAGGATATCACAGATAATTATTTCATGTTAATTCTGAAAACAAAATGTAACGTCTCATTAATTCTTACTGAGCCTGATGGTTTGGATTCTGTCTGGTTTAGATACAGATCAAATCGTTACTTTGATTGTATCTGCTCTCTTTTTTTCCTACAGGTGCATGCTAAAAAAGATTAATTAACAAAACCAACAGGAGGGCAAGGGAAACACCAGAGCATGGAATTTTGATGGGTATTTCTCTCATTTCTCAAGAATAGTTTTTGACTGCAACAGTGTTTGACTGTGCAGCAAATAACAACTGAGTGAAGTGTTGTATTTTTCATAGTTATCATTATGCAAGAGCAGCTATAAAAATATTATCTGCTGAAACATCTCTTTTGTGAGTACAGTATAGAAAGCCTGTGATTTATCTGCAAGTACATGATATGTGTTTAAAATTTGTATGCACACGTGTGTATATTAACTTAAAAGCACTACAGAGGCCAATTATTTTTAGCATCTTGATTTCAAGGTCACAATAATTTGTTACTTGTTGGAATAATAGAGGAAAAAAAAGATGAAAAAGACAACTAAAGATTGCATAAGCTTTTATATTAGCTGTAATTTCAGGAAGTCCCTATGTAGAGTGTAAACAGGCAAAAAAAAATTTTCAAAAAAGCAAAATATTCCAAACAAGAGTTGTGTCATGAGTGGTAAGTGGAATCAAAGTATGTAGTGAGAAGAAAAAAAAAAAAAGTTTTGGTACAACTTGGTTCACATTAATAATTGATGAAGACTGAATAAATTGATTTTGTTAACTCTTTTTACTTTGATGTTTAATTCATGGTTTAAAAAATACAAAATGTCCAAGAAAGCTTCTTTAGAGGATATTGAAATACTTTTTTGAATGGTTTGTGTTTGGAGATTAGGTTTATTGTTATGATTAGAGATATGAACAGCTGCCTAATTTAGAACTCAAGTACAAAGAAAATGAATGGGATAATCAGGAAAATCTGAAGTATCCTCTTCGCTTTTTACATTCCTCATTTAAAACCAAAATACACTTTACACAAAATATCTATGCTGTAAACTGACCTATAACTGCTTTATCATGTGTAATTGCTTGATTTGCTTCCATTTAAGAGTGAAAAATGTGAGAGTCTGTTGTGGATCAGAAAAACTTTGCAGAACCTGACACGAGACCATTGTGATTTTGAGAGCTGGATATAACGGTGCTTATAAACAGACATTTTTTGTTTTATTTTGCTGTAGATATTGGATTTATTTTTTTTTATTACGTACTTGGCTTAGTGAAAATAAAGTTTTAACTGCTTCAATAAACCTGTTTTTTCTTTTGTACAAAAAGATGTACAAAGTGGTGAAATCAGACACAGTCCCAAATCAGTTGTTACAATATTCTGGCTGTCAAGCAACACACAGAAAAAGTGATCAGGTCACTTTAATGGTTTTTTTCCAGAAAATACACCTTCATTTAGTAAGTTCTTTTCATGGAATAATAATAATAAAAAAAAGACAGATGAGTGGCTCTGAAGAAAATAACCTAGGAGGGAGGAGAAATAGTAGGCAGCAAATGTCTGTGCTGCCTTGCTGTAAGTGCTCAGTTGGTGTTGCCATGCACTCAGCAGCTCTCTGAGGTGCATTGCTGAGGTATTATCTCCACTTACAGGATCCCTCATTTGACCAGCAGCACTGCTTGTGCTGGGATCTCAGGGGAGGAATAAGAAAAAAATGCTGAAGATACAATATGCTGCATTTGGTGCCTGATACTAAAACTCATCTCCAAGAAGACTGGTAGATTTTACTCATAGAGTCTGACATTAGGGGTTTTTTGATTAGGGAGGACATAACCCACGTAGAAGTATTGCTATAACTTTTTGAAGAATTACGCAGCAGATTTCTTGGCACGTGTGGAAATACTGATTTACTTTTTTTTTTCCATTTTGGCATTTTATACTCAAGTCAGTCATCAGATAAATACACTGTTAATTACTAGTGGGACAACACAAGGTTTCTTTTGGTTTCCTACTACCAGTAGTGTCATCAGAGATCAGAAGGTAGTACTGTGCAACAGGAAAATTGCAAGCAAACCTTTACGGTGAAGATGCACATTATTTAGAATAGGAAGTAAATTTAAGAGGACCCAAACCACTTCTGTTAACCCAGCATTTGCTTGTAGCCCCCTAAGCCTGTGGTCCCAGCCCTAGAAGGGGTCCCCCTTGGCAATGCTCCAGAGGTATCTGTGATTTGGGGAGGAGCAAAAGTTGGAGTGCACAGATGGCACAGGTAGAAAATGACATGAACAGAGTTTTGGGGCCAAGAATTTGGACCTTGTGGTTTACTTTCACCTGTTCAAGAGCACTCAAGTAGCTGCTTCTGCCTCTTTGATCATTTCCATGTCTCACAGCAACTCAGTGAGAAAGGAAGTATGACCTCTATTTGAATGTTCCTTTTTATTGCACAGGAGTTATGCTGCCATTTAGGGATAGAAGTGCTCTCTTTTATCCTTATGGACTTGGGCAATCATCATGTGCCCTATTTAAGAAGGTTTTTCCAATTCCTTAAGTGGTCCCAAAGAGCAGGCAGAAGTGATGGGTGGCCCCAATCTTACTTGCTGCACTCCAGAAGTAATATCTCCACTTTGAACCAGAAAGAGAAATCCAAACTGCTTTTAATGGCTTTTCTGCAATTAGATACTGATAGCAATAGCTGAGAAAGTATTGCATGTTTTCTGTGCATATGGTTGCAGGAAACCACTCCTGGTGTGTAGGATAAAAATATGTTATAGCCTGAATAGTCATAGCAGAGACCTTGAAACAGACACAAGCAACAAGAGTTACACCAGAGGACCATATATTGATCAGGATGAATGCAACCCAGAGAGACATAGGGCTGAGAGAATTGCAAAACCAATATACAAGGTTTAATTGTGCTGATGAAGCCATTAGTGTGCTGTCTTGGAGGTATGTCTCTTGAAAAGTGGTGAGAATAGCAGGAATCCCTTATTGGAGGGAATTCTATATCTTTATTGATGATAAAGAGAGACTGGACCCTTCCCTTTAGACACTTGCCTTGGAATAACTTGGAATCACAAGTTAAATGTGGATGGCCATTTGTATCAATTGCTGAAAACTGTTCATAACTAATAACACAGGTGAAATTGTCTTTAGATTGTATTTGTGAGCCCATAACAACAGCAACAACAACAAATACTGCTGTTGCCATGTGTTGGAATAGGGTTGTCCTATATCCTGTACAGTAAAGGTACCTGCATGGGTATTGTCTGCTCTCATTAAAAGCAACAGTAATTTAGCATCTGGTCTAAAGTTTTGCTGATTATGTTAAATTGGTCTGATATCCCACTGTTAAATCTGGATGCAACATCTCATCGAAGTAAAGTCTATTTATGTATCATCAAAAAGGTCCTTTGTGTATTAATTATTTCACAGTTTCTTTTGTGAATGTCTTCTGTCTGAACAACCTGCCAGGAGTATACTTATGATAAATATCCATTTTCTCTGACCGAGACTACTAGCAAAATATCAAGGTTTTACTGTAATTAGTTCTTTTTCAGATCTGTGTATAATCTTTTGATTACATTTCTTATTTCATTTTGGTTCAGATAATTAATACCATATCCTGTAACATGATTTCCTATAAAAACAGACTGTATGTGCTCTTTTTATTTAAGAGTGCAGTGTACCACAGTAATTGAATTTAATAGACTGGAGGATTAAAAGGACTGCTGTGTCTTGATTACAATGGAGTGTTGCTTTCAGAGTTTCAAGGTGCGAGCTGCTTGCCAGGAATGTGCTTTTGTTCAGCCTGTAAGCCTAGATGGACCCTGGGGAATCTCAGCTTAAGTGTCTGTGGTGGTGACAAGAGGTTGGTTAGATGTGAACTGGGCATCCCTTTCCCCTTTCCTCCTCATGCAATACTGGAAATGAGCTCCCAGCTTGGGTGGGGCTTCTGGTCTCTCATGGAAAGGATCTCTGTGTTTGGCTCTCTCAAGATGTTTTCCCAGCAGCCAGAGCTTTGCTGTGTTTTTCCTCTAAATCCAAACAACTCCTTGGTCTTTCTGTCATGCATGCTTGGCCCATGAGCTATTCAGTTGTTGAATTTCTCCAGGTACTTTGCCCCTAATTCCTTCATCTTTGGGAATGACATGTGGTGGAATCTAGTCCACAGAACAGTTATCTTCATGAGTGGAGTATTTCAGGTGTAAGATGATATGCAGACTGTCTCAAGGATCAGAATGAAGGATAGCACAGTCATTTGTCTGGCAAAACCAACTCTTATATAAACCTGTTAACTCTACTTGGCTTTTCACATAAGTTCAGTTCAGCTTTTGACTTGACTTTGATTTCTCTTGATTTTTCCCATATTTTTTAACAGTTTAATTTTTTTTTTAAATCCATTTTCTTGTACTTTCTGTACTTTCTTTTTTCCATTTCTGTTACTTGAAAGAATCCCAATTGTGGTGTAACATCTGAAATTCAGACTGATTCTCAACCTGCCATCCACTGGTAAATTATTACATGCGGTCTGTATTCTCTCAACTTGTATCTGATTTCATTTAATTATCTATTTTTAATGGATTGATAATAATGCAAAATAACTGTTTTGATATCTAGATGATGATTATTTCTACTGTATCAGGCACAATACTGACAAAAACTCAGCCTTCAGAAAGCTATTAAAACACAATTTGAGATTTGTCATACCATTGATTCAGCTGTGGAACAGAAGAAAACTGTGAAAGGAACTGCAGAGTTGTGTCAGTGGCAAACAAAATTCACAGTATATTGAAACATTACAAAGCCTTTTGGTTTGCAAAGTGCTCATGGTTATCTGCTATATTACATAACTTTAATCTGAGCTGCTTTAGAAAGCAAAAAGGCTCTTTTTTTGTGGCATTAAGCTGTCTGCAGTACAGAGACTGACATTTTGAAAAGTAAATGGTAAGTTTGAGTGTCTCAGAAGTCAGTTTAAGATGGCTTAAAGACTTTAAGAAGTTAAGCGCCTGCCATCTGAAAAGTAGTCCTTTTTGAGGCCACTAAACTTGAACATCCAAAATCATTATCCATTTCTGAAAATTTTGCTCACACAATACCTGCATGGCTTATTTGCAAGGTGTCCCCTGCTTTAAGCTATTCATAGGCCAACGAGGACAAGAAGTCTACATGGAACAAACAAATGCTGGAAGGCAAGACGGCACACTACAGGGTTTGAATGAGTTGCCTGATTGTCCCAAAATTGCTACAAGCATAGCAAAGAGTTTACCTCACTTCTACTTTAGTGTTTTCTTGCAATGGGTGGCAACACAGCTCACAAAGAATTTGTTCATGGCCAATCCTTTTTCAGGGATTTTATTTCTGTATGTGATGGTTTTCATAAGGTTTTGGTTTGATGTATGAGCGTGTACTTATCAGGGAGCATTAGAAACTTACTGGACTAGGAATTGGGTTGTAGTCAAATAAATACTGGCCTCAGAGCAGAGGGATAGGAAATCTCAAGTGCTTCTGTTTTGATCTTTGCAGAAATGCCAAATGAGGAGAAGCCATAGGGGATGAACAGGGGAACACAGAAGCTAAGTACAGTATACCAGGGAAGAGTCTTTTTAAACAGAATTCATGCTTAGATCAAATCAGGTTTGCCATTAGCTACAGCTTGCTAGGATTTCCAGAAGGCATTAGATAGTTCCTGTTAATCAAAGGCTCTTATGGAAATGAAGTTGTGGTGGGAAGGAGGGAAGACCCTTGCAGGTGTGGGCAATTGCTTAAAGAAGAACATGTCCTGGCCCTGTCTTTGCTGAAGTATTAACTGTAATTAGGGTAAAATAATGTGTAAAATAGATAAATACATGAAGGATACTGGTACAGTGATGGTGTATAGCAGTAAGGGGTGTTGTTTGCTGCTTTTTGCAGAAGTAAACTTGTGATTTTCTGAAATTATTTCAGTGACTGGCCAGAGATGAACCTTACAAAGCTAACCAACATTGAGCTGTGTCAGTCTAATCTACCACTAACCTGACAGTCAGTAGATTTAAATCTCTCACACATCTCTGAGCCATTTATGCCCTGTTCACTTAGAGAAATCAGGGAACCTGCCTGAGTCAATCCCCCTGACTATTAGTGAGATGTGCAACACAAAACCCTTACAGAAACCTGAGACCAGCTATCCTAATGGCCTAGAAATGTGTATTCTTTGGGAGTAAACTCTGCTGGCTTCAAGGAATTTTGGCTCAATCCATCTTTGCTGCTTTGCTGCTGTGGTAGCTAAGCCAAGTGACCAGAAAAATTGCCTCCATCATTTTGTAGCTATAAATTCCTTAAGACTCAGTCAAATAGCTGTGTGGTTTTGAACACCTTAAACGTAACCAGAACGGAAAAACTTTCAGATATATAATATATGCTCAAGGGATTATCTGAAAGGGAGATTAAAAAGGAATGTGAATTAAACATTCATATCAGAGCAAGATGGAAGAAAAGCTGCTTCAGATCAGCCTGGTTGGAAGAAGGAAATAAACTTGAAATTTTGCAAACTTGATTTTTTGAATTGGATATTAGAGTCATACTTCGTGATACCCAGAGTGTTCTGAAGTCTTTTCAATTTGCTTATTTTGAAAATTATTCCGAATATACCTTTTTCTCTTAATTTGTAAGATTGTTTTTGTTCAGTTTTGGTATTTTTCTGATAGATGAAACCTTTGAACTTTTTAAAGCCAAAAGGCAACTTGAGAAAGTTGTTTCTCTGTATCCCTGAACAATTTTTCTGAAAAATACTGTAAATTTATTTACAGTTCCTGTAAGTAAAACTAGATAATTCTGGATAGATATTTCAATAATGCTACAGGATAGATATTTCAATAATGCTACAGGCATTTGCTGTCTTACTGTATTTACTTCAGAGGTTGAAGTATCAAAAGTCAGGTACATACTTGGGCTTCTGACTTTGTGATGATATACTTAGAAATAGGGCTATTTTTTAAATTGTCTTATTACTAACAGTCTTTTTTTTTTTTTTTTAAGGAGAGTATCACTTTCAGTAAAAAATGGAGCTGTGCAGTGCTAGCCATGGGGAAAAACAAAGTAACAGATGATTTGTGTCTCACATTTCATTGTGCTTCCAATCAAAGTAGAGGGCATTAGTATATTTAGAAAATATCAAATCTTTGTGATTTCAGAACATTTTTTTACTATTGGAACTAGCCTCAGTTTTGACCAGTATTCCTTTTTCATATTTAACTGCTGCATCCAAAAGTAGTACAATCAATTTTCTCCCTGTGTTTTGTCATTCACCCAGCCATTCCGTTCATAGACAATGCAGCATGAGTATCCTGTTTGTTTTGGTTGATGCTGTTTTAGTTTGGTTTTTTGTTTGCTTGTTGGCTTTTGCTTTTGCTTTTTTGTTTTGTTTTTCTAAATGACAGATTCTCCCTTATCCTACTGTCACTTCTAAGTCACTTGGAAATGGTTTGACTAACAGAAGAAACCCTGTGTATGGTTAATTCTCATTGTGTTTAGCAGTGGTCTTGGTGATGGCTTACATCTTTCTTAGCAAATCCATACAGAGGTATATAGTTGAAGAGTAACATATTTTAAATTAATTTCAATAACAAGTTAGTCTTTTTCATTATTTCATTTTTTGTTTCTCAATGGCAGAGACTACTTTAAATACAGGCTGAGCAGTTAACTTTGGAATTGCATCATATTAGATAATGTTTCAACTAGTTATAAACCAAAGCATCAAAAATGTTTGCATTTAATTGTACAAAGAAAAGCAAAAAATACATAAAATATTACGTGAATGTATATTAATGTTTTGTTCCTAGACAGGACTTGTTCTTTAAAATTAATATGTTATTTCCCTGTCTGGTGAATTTGAAGTTTCAAATATTCCAAATACATTACATAATTATGTGAGATGAAAAGACAGATGCTTTTAGAATGTTGGTGATATCACATCGTTGAGATTTCTCAGATATTATTACTGAGAATTTGCATTTATTTTGAAGTTCACTAAACATTTACTTTCACACTTCATAGAACTTGGATAAATAGGACCTGCATAAGGCCCCTCAAATCCCGTTCATGTTCAAAACCACTCTTCGGACAGGAGTCTAGCTTCAGTTGCAAACAGTTGTACAAACTCCAAAATAACCCCAGTGAAACGATTTTGGTAGTACTCATATGTAGCTTCATGTACCCTAGGAAGAAAAAAGATTTGTATTCTCTGAGAGTTTTTTCAACTTGTTAAATGCCTGTTTAAATACAGTCTATGAGATGGAAAATCAAGGCTAGTGTTGGAGACTTCCTGCCATGACAGAACAAATTTTCCCAGTATTTAATCAAAGGACTGATCTCAGTTTATATGGGGGCATCTGAAGGGAAAAAAAAAAAAAAATTAGGGTACATTTTTAAATAATTCAAGAAAGGTGAATATCACCCTGCAAACTGAATTCTAACTCCATGATGTCTGATTTTTTGGAAATGTGAAATTCTCAGTATTGTGCCAAAATGGAGGTCAAATGTCATCATTATGAGGGTGTTGTGGTTTGACACTGGCCCAACGCCAGGCACCCATGAGAGTCACCTGCTCACCCTCCCCTGCCACAGCTGGGCAAAAGGAGGGAAAAGAGGAAAAACAGTTAACAGAGGTTTCATGGGTGAGGTAAGGAGAGCAGGAGACATATTTCAAGGGCAAAACAGGCTCAACCTTGATTACTAAGTGANGGGTGGATCTCTGCATTCCCCGTGGATCCCCACGGGCTGTGGGTGGATCTCTGCATTCCCCGTGGATCCCCATGGGCTGCGGGTGGATCTCTGCATTCCCTGTCGATCCACGGGCTGCAGGGGTACAGCTGCTTCACCATGGCCTTCACCACGGCCTGCAGAGGAATCTCGGCTCCGGCGCCTGGAGCACCTCCTGCCCCTCCTTCTCCACTGACCTTGGTGTCACCATGTTGTTTTCCCTCACATATTCTCACCTCCTTCTCTTCTCTGACTAGAAGCAAAACCCCGTGACTTTGTTTTGATTTTCTTCTTAAATATGCCATCACAGGGGCATTACCAGCCTCTCTCATTGGCCCAGTTCTGGCCAGCAGCATGTCCATCTTCAGAGCCATCAGCCATTGGCTCTGCCGGACATGGTGGGGAGCTTCCAGCAGCTTCTCACAGGAGCCATCTTTGCGGCCCCCCTGCTGCCCAAAACCAGGCCGTGCCAAACAAATACAGATGGGCATTTATACTTTTGGATCAGATGAGTCCCTAAAGTCTGTATGTAAATCTCAGGGATGCCAGGCTGGTGAGCTCAGTGCAAGCCTTGGGGCAGCCTGATGAGACCCCTCCTTGGACAGAGCAGGGTCCCTGCCCCCAGCACAGTGGGGAGGGAGAGTTTGTGCTTTTACCATGCGTATGACCCATGAGGTTTGTTCATTTTAATGTTCTTGTACAAATCAAAACGATGAAAATGTGACATAATCGGGGAACAGGAGCTGTACCTTTCCTTGCTGTTGGAGAAGGGCATCACCACTTCAGTGCTGCTGATCTTTAGGGGCTAATTCAGCCTCAGCTATTACTGCAGGGGAAACTGAGAGAGAAAAGTAAAGTCCTGGTTTGAAGGTTTAGTTGAGAGGATGCAATCACCATTGTAGTCAACGGGAACTATAAGGAGCCAGTCAGACTGGGATGGGGCAGAGAATGACTTCTTCAGATTTAGAGGAATTCGTTGATGGAAGAGCGCTTGGTATTAAGGAGTTCCTGCATGGAGGCTCTGTGTGCCATCCACTAGATAGGATTTCTTCCTGGGGATGAGGAGAGCTTTTAAAATTATTTTTGGCAATGAGAATAACTGCAGAATTGGTCATGAAAGGATGGAAGTAAAAGAAAAATGCTTGAAAAAACCCCAAAGGGATAAATGTTGCTGAAACTGTGGGGAGCTCTTCCACCTTTTCGTTTGTTTAAAAAATGCAACAACCTAATATGTATGAAAAAGGTAGGAATGCACAGATCCCCATGGAGACACAGGACATACTTCAGTCCTTTGGAATTGCCTTTCTGAGAAATGTGTTAATTTATTTTATTTTGTCCAGAGGCAAAGAAAGGTACTGCCTGTAGCAGGTAATCCTGTAGAAATATGATCATCAAAGTATTGCTTATGCTGATTCCTGCTGAGAAATTACAGGGGAGATAGGCTCAGGACTTGCCTAAGTGAGTTTTGCTACTGAAACACATTTAGATGGAAGTGTGGATCTCATAAGATGTAATCAGTTTGCCTTCTGGTGTCATGGTTATGTTTGCAGCAGGTTTATAGCTTTGCAATTGCTATATCTGTTAGGGAACAGATATAAAAGGCATTTCACTGTAATTTGAAGGAACACTTAAGACTCTTGGGGTAAAATCTGGTTTTGGTTGCTAAGTCAAATTTTCAGTAGTACTGTTGAGTAAATTTTATATTTAAATTCTGATTCCTTGTTTAAGAAAAATTAAAATAATAAATCTTTCCTGCACATACAATATGAGTACTGGGATATGATTCTAAAAATAATAAAGCATTGTATGTTTCCTAGTCTACATTATGTTTGTTAAATTTTGAAATTGGTCCAAGTTTGGGCTTACTCCAACAGGATGAGAAGGAGACTACATAATTTTCATCTTAGTGTAAGACTAATGTAGCAAAGAAGACACTGATTCATGTGCTAGATACTTCTCTTAAGATTTTTCTTCTGTAAGGTTTAATTACAGAATTTCAAAAATATTATATACAGGAGTAAGGAGAAAGAAAACTCAAAGCATAAAATTTATTAACCTACATCATAAATCTGAAAGACAGAGTAATCATATCCTCTGAAGAAAACAAGTGCTGTTGTAGAGGAAAATATTTCCACTGTTGTAGGGAAAAAATGTTCAAAAAGCTTCCACCCCTTTTAAGAGTCCATATTTTATTTTACGCACTCAAATAAATTTTAAAAAGTTTTATTATTTATTTAAATATCTGCATGAAACTATCTTTTTTTATCAGTTTTCACTAGATCCATTGTCTTTGTTGAACAGTAAAAAAAAGAGATGTATTTCAGTATGTTGTATTTTAACTTAATTATTCAGGCTTATGTTACAAGGAATCTGCCATTTTATAGAAGGCATGAATCTTGTCAGTATGCTGTTGTAATAACTGTCATCTGACTAAAATTATTTATCCTGCCATTAGTTTTGAAATGGATTTATGAATGTCAGGTTCAGGATTTTTCAGCTGTAAACACCTTGGGAGGAAGGGAGTTGTCTTTGCTTTTCTGACTCAGACAGGAGCTCATATTCCACAGAAGTGAGTGGACCAGAACTAGACCCAGAGTTATGTCAGACCTTTATTTTTCTTTATTTCCTCTACTTTCGTAAGGTTTATTTTTTGTTGGGTTTTTTGTTTTTTTTTTTTGTGTTGGATTTCTTTTTCTTTGCCTGTGTATATGTTGTGTTTTTTAAAAAAAGTCATAGACTGATAATTTAAAAACTCCTACTTACTCATTCTATTAACACTCAAGTTTTACACAGCACCCTCCCCTCTTTTTGAAGATATATAAATTCCCATTGAAACATGAAAAATTACCAAGTTAAAACATGAAGAAAAGCTCCAGACATAGTTTTAGCTATCAAGATAAATCAATTAAGTCAGTGTTTGTTTGTTTTTGTTTTTGAAAATATGTTAGTACTTTTAAGTGTATTACTTTTTGAAGGAAATATATATTTTAAAAAGGCATAAAAGATTATGGTTAGTTCTGGTAAAATGGAATTGCTATTCTTAGAAAGGTGGGAGCATGTCTGATCACCAAAGCACTTAGAGATATAAAAATTGAGATTGTATAAATTCTAGGACTATCTTCACTTAATCAATCTTGATTCAGCTCCTTGTTTTTGTTTTGTTTTGTTTTGTTTTTCTGAATGCAATATTTCTTGCTAAGATCTTTTCCCTAATTTCAGTTAGATTTTTCCCATGGCAGATGAGTTATTTCATGTTTCAATGAATCTTCACTCTAGTTTCAAAGCCCATAATTTTTGGTACATTTATTATGCAGTTTGTGGGAGAGTATTTTGTTTTAAATGGGAATAAACTTTAGTCTCTGGAATTGCAGGCTAATAACTATTCATTATTATGTGATTAATGCTTCAGTGAAATGAAGATGTCTTTGATGTTTTCTTTTAAAAGTGCATGGTCATTCCTTTTTGTCCTCCCAATGCCAGATCCTGTGGCATTTTTCTGGGAAAAAAAAGTTTATTAAATAAGAGGAATCCTAATTCCTTCAGGATATTCTCTAAAAAATTTAGCTTCTAGCTCATTTCAGAAAGCAGGCTCTGGTTTCTTCTGTTTAGTTATCTACTAAAAATACCTGATTTTCTTTTCAGCGATGACCTTTTAAGTCTTTGATTTTTTTTTTCCGTTCATTTGTTTGTTTGGTTTGTTTTGGTTTTGGTTGGGTTTTTTATCTTAGTAAATCTTTAGTGCTTAATCTCAGCCTAGTTCTGAGCTTTCTCTGTGACAATGTTTTGGGCATAATTCCATGAATGGTCCTTGCTTGTAGTTCTCCACTGTAGGTGATTTGAAGGTGGCTGCATTCATTTGTCCAAACAGTGCTCCATAACTGCTGAAGGAGATCCTGTAATGATGTGTTTTCCTACGGCAAGGACATAATATTTGTCCCATAGTTGTGCCAACCAGGCGAAGCTACCAAAAGGAACTAGTCCAGGCCCATCTCCTTTCACCCCTCTTAATCTTTTATTCCTGCCTGCATTGCTGTGACTGCACCTAGAGACATTATTACTCTTCAGATAACCAGATCAGAAACAGCACAACATGGCATCATCCTCTTCCAAGCTTTTTTCTCCTTCTCCTCTTGCCTAAAATCATCAATGCCTGGCCAATGAGAAGGTGCATTTCATATGCTGGCTACTCAGGGTCGTGGAAAGGAAAGTGTATTACTCATTCTCTTATTGCATAATGAATGTTAAAATACAATTTTTAGAAATTGTTATTGTTTCACATTCTTCCCCTGCAGAGTTAAACAGAACCATGCTGCGTTCCTACCCTTAAAACAGGAGTACAAGTAGTGTAGCTCTCTACTTAAGAGTGTTTTTCTTTTTTCTGGTTGCAGTTTCAAACCCAAACTCTTACTAATATGTGTAGTTATTGTTCAGAAAACCTCTGAAGGAAAATCCATATTTCATTTAAGCCTCCCTTTCATCAGGACTAGTCAGAGCACTGAGAGCATGAAGGTGTCACTGGGAAAAAGACAGGTAGCCTTGAGCTGGGTGGCAAGTGATTCGTTAGCATTGCTAAGGAGGCAGCTTTGTGTAGGGTGTAGTGTTCTCACTGGAAATGTGCTCTTCTGGCATGAGAGGAGGAAAGATGCAGATTAAGGCTGGAACAAACAAATTTTCAGTTGTGATTCCTGAAGAAAGGCAAAGCACAGGTTTGCTGATGATGTGCAGCACAGCAGCCACAGGTTGGCTGTTTTCAAGGCATGAATGGCAGCAGCAGTAATAATAACTCACAGGTATTTTCAGATCAGAATACATGGAGATAGTCATCTCATTAGCAATCAAGGAAATAATCTCCTTAACACTGATTTCAGAGGACAGTTATTGACATAGTACCACTCCATATGAAAAAAAAAAAACATTTAATATCATCTTGCAAGGATGTTGTGTCAGAATTTGCACATGTTGCTTTGATTTATTTTGTTAGGGAAGACAGTAAGGTATTGGTAAGAATGAAGGATTAAACATAGTATTCATAAATTGCTTCCTCCTATTATGTATTTTCTGGTAGTTAACTTTTTATTTGAGATATAGTGGGGGATTTTTTAAAAGAATATTTTAATTGCTGTCATTCAGATGTGACAAATAGAGTAAGAAAGCTATAAGTGTCATTGGTTCTGCCTGGGCAGTCATCAGCTCATGTTCTCTCCAGGTGGATGGTACTAAATGTAGAGAAGAGGGCAAGGTGCCTTCAGTATTGATCAACAGGAAATATTGCAAATAGTGATTGGCCTGGGTTACTAGGCAGATTCTTAATTTCTTGGATGCTGTCTGGTATCTAACTTCTGTGGGGAAGCTTGGAACAGTGCTTGAAGGAAGAGGCTCATTTTAATAAAGCTGTTAGGTAAAGCTTTTGTGGCCCTTCATTTTCTCTTCTGTTCTCAAGAAATTCTCCAGTCCTCTTTCAGGCAGTTTATTGAGCACATCCAATAGCTTGGGCATTGGCTGACAATCTGTTGTAGTTTTTAGCTGTGTTTACTCTAATATTTACATTTTATTAGTCAAGGTGTCAGGAGGCTGCTGCCAGAGCTTTTGATAAAGACATCTGAATTTGTGCTTTTTTTTTTTTAATGACTGTCAGCTAAGAGCAGAAATGTGGGACTCCATATCCTGGGTTGCCAGGGAGTGCAGCCAGTTAGAATCTTGGTCTGTCCATCCAGCATTTCTTGTGAACCATGTTCTAGTCAGTAGTGAAGCTGAAGGCTCCAAAGGGTAAAGGAGAAATGTGTCCATCTTATAAATGTTGACATTTTAGATTTGTATGTAGAGAAATAGGTATATGTGTGTCCAATTATTTAATATTATAATTGCATATTATTAATAATTGACATTATAATTATAGAACTATAAAATTATTTGTGTTGGAAGGGACCTTTAAAGGTCATCTAGTCCAGCAACCTTGCAATGACTTCTTCCACTAGATCAGGTTGCTCAGAGCCCATCCAACCTGACCTTGAATGTTTCCAGGAATGGGGCACCCACCACATCTCTGTGCAACCTCTTCCACTGTTTCACCACCCTTATAAAAAATATTTCTTCCTTTATTAGTCTGAATTTGCCCTCTCTTAGTTTAAAACCACCACTCCTTGTCCTATGGCTACAGGCCCTATCCAGCTTCAGTTTATTAAACTGCCATTCCTCAGTGTGTTCTAGGACATAATTGATACTATTTACTGAGTTAAGTTTAAAAATCATTTAGAGCTGGTATTTTTACCCAAGCTAGAAGTTTTCCTAATTCTTAGATTTGTTTCCTTGATTTTAAACCCAGTTGCTCTAGGCTCTCACTTGTGTGTTTTGCTTTCTGAAAACATTCAAACAATCAAATTTTGCTCACATCAGTGTCCCTTGTAAACAAATTCTAAGTTTCCACACTTCAGTATGCACACTGGGAGTGGAACTGTACACAGTGCTGTGCTATTACTTGCCGCAGCATTAGAAGCAAGTTCCCAAAACCCCCAACCAGAACCTGTCACAGAAGCAATTAAACATGCCATTCTTAGCTAGGAAGGTACAGGAAGATGCAATATATTTGTGTGAATGTGATGAGAGAAAATTGCATTTAAACTCTGGTCTCAGCCAATAAATCTTACAGCTGCCTAACTTTTCTTGGAATGATGCTGCAGGCAAAGCATACAAGTGTCCCAGAAAAGAAAAAAAGAAAAAAAGTCCCTTAATGTTTTCATGATTTTCTTTATCTATTGCTTCACCATAAATTGCAAGTCCTTTCACACTGAGACTCGGAGCCTTAGGGCTTTTTGTAAAGTTCTCCTAGTGACTATGTTACACTTATCCCATAGAGCAAAAAGAAACTATCTTGTCATATCTTCCCATCCACATCACACACTTTTTAAAGATCAAGTATTCCAACACTCGCAGCAAATGAGTCACTCTCAATCCTCAGTGTGCTTAAAAATTAAGAGAACTTTTGATGTATTCACATAATACATTCAGTTGAACAGTATTTTCCATGAAGTGATAAACTGTAACAAAACTAAGCTAGTTCATTAAAGACTTACTTCTTTATGAGTCTTTCTCTGCATTTGGTTTAACTCAGGCTGTGCCTTAGCCATACTACACTAATGAAGTGGTTTTTTTCTCGGTCTGGTTTAGTAAGCACATGTAGACCTCAGTCTGGACATCCATCGTTGGAAAAGATTATAGAAGAAATATGTGCAGATGTAGAGAAAACCTGCAGCTTTGGTATTATTTAATATTGCTCAGGGGCTGAGCTGTAAAACTACACACATGATTCAGGACTCAGAGCATTTCTTAGTTCCTTTTTCTACTTGAGATGGGGAAGGGAATTGCTTTATGGCGTTCCTTCCCTTTCCTTTCTCCCCAGTTTTCTGTCTAGAGTGGATGACAGTTTAGGCTAGTGGCCAAAACTGTTCTTGGAAGTCAAGATCTGAGTTCTGTTCCTATCAGAAGTGCTCATATGACAGTTTCTTGGTGAGTTTCAAAAGGATGCTTTTCCTACTGATAATGTAGCCCCATTTTGCCAGTCAGAGAAGAAGCAGAAGAATGGTGCTGTTACTCAAGTCTGTTGAATTGGGAAGTGTTGACAGTCATGGAGACAGTTTCAGGAATGTATTGATGGCAGCAACTATTGTTACTCCAACTGTGCATATGTTAAAGTCGGACAGGGATAAGCCTGAAATGGTTATGAAGAAGCTTTATGCCTGCATCAGAGAAGCATCTTTCCTGAGCTTTTGTTGTTCCTGTTGAGAGAAGACATGAGTGGGCCCTTACGGGAAAGGGCAGCTACCACTTGTTGACAGGAAACCTGTGTGCACCATGCTGTTGAAACATTATCTTCCATAGTTTTTTCCTAATTGAACCTAAAATGTCTTTGGGTAACTATTCAAAGACAAAAAATTGCCTGGGGTTTAAAGCTAAAATTATGAAGGCATACAACAGGCATGGATTGGAATAAAAAGATGAATTTAACAGTGAGTCCTCTGTCATGTCTGCCCCAAACAGACAAGCACAATGACAGTGATGGCCTTGACATTCTGGACAGGTTTGATTTGATTACAAATTTGAGTATTTGCTGTTTTCTAAAGGACAGATATCAGGAATTGCTGAGTATCTGGATGAGAGGAAGGCACTAAAACTTCCCAGGTGCCACTGCTGTTGCTAACATTTTTGAACTGCATGCTGGAACTAGGGTACCATGTGCACGGCGAAACTTTATTTTTGCAGTCCTGGTGTTTGCTGACTGGGATACTATTTTTGTCTTTTTGTACAATTTTCTGTGCTTTGGCCCAGTTCTAGTAATTCCAAAATGACCTGGGGGGGGGATGCTGCATGCAGCAGCATCTACATGTTGCACATCACCCCATTGGACTGGGAGTTGATGCAGGTGTCTGTGACTTTTATTGGAACTGGAGTTCTGTTTGTATCAACCAAAGTAATATTTTTTGGGGAAATTTGCAAGATAATTGCTTTTTGTTGATAATGAGGTTGTTAAATTCTGCATTTTTTGCATAAAAAGGGTCAGTAATGTAGAATACTGTCAATCAAGTGATGTAATACCGTGTTTTGTAATCTTAGTAAATATGCCCCGAATTATAAATAGTTAAAAAAAAAAAAAAAATTAACTGCTCAGGGAACATGTATTCCCACAACACCTTGTTTCCATATGCAATACCTGGTTTAAGAAGTCACCTGTTATAATCGTTTTAACTAAACTTTGAGCTATGTTATCTACTCTGTTGATATAATCAAAATCTCAGCTATAGTACTGATACAATACAAAATTGATTGCACTCTGATATTATGCAAAACAGTGTTAAAAATGAAGCCTGGCATGCAAAGTGATCCTTGGCAGCTGCCACCCTGCTCGCTGGTGCCATTCAGCGTCCCAGATATGCTGGAAGTTTGACAAGATGCAAGACAGAGGGTTTAATTAGGCCACAGTTTTACTAATTCAACTAATCTGTGAGTTATGCATCAATCACCCCATCACAATGCAGTGTTACTTCTTCTTCTGTCATTCCTATCTCTTTGGGAAGTGCTCATGATCTCATGTGGCTCCAGGCCACCAGAGGTGTGGAGTTGGCGAGGGATGATGCCATGGGGCTCTCCAATTCCTGTCTGCCTGGGAACTGACTTTCTAAGGGTCGTGCCTTCCCCTAAATCTGCTTTCAGCTCTGGCTAAGTGAGAAAACGTTCTTGCTGAAGTGACTGCTAAATTATTATTGTGTGCCCTTCTAACCAGGGCCTATAGGGCAGCCCAAATAATTCACTATTCTATGGCTCTTCTGGGAATTTAAAAAATTGGTAAAATATTCACAGTATCTTCTTCAAACTTTTCTTGAACAAGGACATTGAAGGTCTCTGTGCTGACTTTGAGAAGGTTATTGAGCTCTAACAGTTATGGATGGTGAATTCAGCTTGGATTTCACATTTAGATTTTTATCTCAAATCCCGTATAAAAGCAAGCAAGCAAACGCAAACACAAAAAAATCCCCTGCACCTGTGACTACAAGTGCTTTTTTGGGTATACATCAATTTCCAGAGAAACTAAGTTGGCTTAGTCCAGTTTGTCCTTCTACATTATATGTATATTATAAAAAAATAATAGACATCCTGTCTTAAACCTCCAAAGTTAAAACAGATTATTCAATGACAGGGCTACAAACTATGGAGTATGTTATTTCTGCTGACAAGGGAAGGTAGAAAGGGTAGAAGATGCTTTTATTTGTGGCCCCCACTTTTAACTTTCATTGTGGCGAGAGCCCTAGACGCTGCAGGGAGAACTCTCCTTTCTAGGGCAGTAAGTCTGCTGTGAAGTGCAAGGCAACCACCATGGATTTTATTTTGTTTTAATTTAGAATATATATTAAAACGTCTTCTAATGTTGCTGTGTAGCTTTATTTCCTATTACAGAAAGAGTAAATGTAAAGATTTTAATATTCTGAGCTCTCATTACTGTAATTATCCCAGGAAGGGGAGAAAGTGTTCACCTCCAGAGTCAACTCCTGACATGGACAGAAATCACAGACAACAGGAACCCCAGACTGTGTGGCCAGGCTTGTTCACTGAATATTAAGGAATTTGCTTTCTGCACCCTGTATTTTTGAGGGTTTTGGGGACATTTAACGAATTGAACGGGTTTGGGTAAGTTCTGTCTGTGTGAGGTGTTTGGTTTATTATTTGAGGGAATGGCTAGGGCTTTTCTGCAACAGTTACTAGTTGTTAATGAACCTGTATCACAGAGTTGCCTGGGATTTTAACATAAAACATCAATTGAAAAGCAAAACCTTAGGAAGTGTTGTCTGTTCAGAACCCTCAGTTGCCGTCTTTGGAGATTTTGGGCTTGTGTTACCAGTTGCAGTCTCATCAGCAATATTAATCAGAAGACTGTTTTTAATATTAATACAACCCAAACAACGTAAGTAATTAATTTAGGAAAAATATAGCAAAGAAACAATAAGTTTGAACTATTACAGGAATTTGGAATATGGCAGAATTTGCTCAATTAATTTTGTTACACATAGCTGTCATATGCATGTTTCCAGCTGGTTAATGATCCATCAGAAAACAGTGAACTGGAAATACCACTAAAGCAGAATATATCTGCAGTGGCAGCAGAAGTAACCAACAGAACACATTCCAAAGCGTGCAATCTCCACAACATTTATTGACCAACTGCTATTGAACTAGTTCCCTCATTTAGCTTATATGACAATCATCTGCATTTGGTGAAAATTGAGAGGAACATGGAATACTTTGCTGGAGAGCTATACCAGATGAGAGTGCTAATGAAGTCAAAACCACAGCGAGCTGAGTATTAGCCAACAGGGGCTGCATAGAAGGGCAGGCTGTAAGGTGTGTACTAGATCTGGGTGGTTTGGTTTTGTTTTGAATTTAATTAATTTTTAAATTTTTTTTTAAATTCCTAGTACATCTGTTATACACAATTTTATATATGGACTGCAGCTGCAGAAAGAATGAACAAATTAAGGTGCTTAAGTCAGTAATTATTTCAAGCCCAGTACTGCTGAACAATGTATTTTTCCGAAGAAGTAAAGGTACAAATGGAAGAAGGTTAAAGCTGTGTAGCTCAATTAAGTCAGATCTAAAATGAGCTGTAAGAGAACAAAATACATGTTTTCTGTAATTAGCATGAACTTCTTGTCGTTGTTCAGTTCTGTGCTAACAGCACATACGAGTCTTGCTTAAGGAGGAAAATTAGCAGCATTTGCTGAAGAGTGCAAGGTCACTAATTTTCTGAGTGTTAAATAGGGAAACTGTAATGTTTCTGTTTCCTGATGTGTGTTAAATATTTGGAGAATGAGTTAACTAGATTTATTTTTTCTTGCTAGAACCTACTATTTTAAATTCAGTGTCGCTGAAATACATATGCTGTGTGAGAACCAAATGTAGACTGTGTTGGCTTGTCTGTAGACATAAGCAGAGGTTGACATTAAAAATCCTCAATAGTTACTTTCATGTAAGAGCTTATATTATCCACATTTGCAGCAGTGTTCAGATGACTATATCACACAGCAATATTCAGAATTGATGTAAAGTATCCACTTTTTAGTGTGCCGTGCTCTGCCATCTCAGAGAATTGTTTCTGTAGCTTTTTTTATGAATAACTTTTTTATGTCCTGTAATATGAAATCCTGGGGTTGCTGAGGAAATCACTGCTTACTATTGTTAAAAGTACGTCTGTAATAAAATTTTGAAAAACTTTTTTACTATAAACAGTATCAATCTTATCTCAAAATGTTGGTCATGAGTCCTCCTAACACATCCTCAGATAAGTGTGTTCTGAGCTTTCATCTTAGGGCAAATGCCTGAACTTAGCTGAATTTCATACACATGAGATTCAGTTAAAAAAAAAAAAAAGATGACTTCTGTACAAAAATAACTGGATAAGCTGTGGTGCAGAGGAGCAAAAATTTTTAAATCCGTGAAAGTTTCAGCTCCTGGGATGTCTGTCAGGTGCCTGGCTGGATGACTTCAGACGTACACATCTGAATCTTCTCTCTGGCCAACACAGTGGTCCTGTCTGGATGATGAGGCCTCTGAAACTTTCCATTGGAGTTTCAGGGCTTGTAAGCATCCATGTGGAGAGGATGGTGGCACTGGCCTTTTATTTTATAGAGACATTACTTTATACATTTTTCATTTTCAATTTTTCATACACTTGTCTGTAGTATTTTTTTAAAATCTTGAGCAGTCAAAGCTACATTTACTGTAATTGTCAGAAGTTATCCTCTCTATACGTTTGAAATATTGCCATTAAAATGAAAGTACTGATGTGTCTAACTATATTGGAAAGTGACTCTTTGTGGACAGATTACTTTTGTAGTCATACATCAGAAATCCTGTAATTGAGAAGTAGTTAATACAGAATGATTAACAGTAAGAAATAATTAATAGTTCCTGCCTGTGTTATCCAAACAAACTTTCCAGTGCTTTTATTGGAGGCATTTATTAATCTAAACATGCACAGTATATCATTAAGGTATTTTCTTGCATGATTGATCGATTGAATTATTTGTTCACTGGGAGAGGGATGAAGTACCTAAGTATAATGGGAGGCAGGGAAAAAGGGAAGAGAAATTGACTTTCTTCAGGAGATGTATTAGCAAAACAAATGAACAATTTTTGCTAAGCAAAATCAGCATTCATTTCTGCATACCAGGGAGAGTGCATTATGTAGAGCATTATGTAGAGCTGAAGGTCAAGGCCAGTCTGCTTGCTTCCTATTTTTCAGTGATCCGTTATTTACTCTTGCTTCGTCAGAGTCACTGGTGCTTCCAAAGAGGAAAACAAAAAGAAAAAAGGAATGGCAGCAAGAAGAGGTTCTACAAGGTATCTTAGTTGTCACTGTCACGTGCACACACCACCACAATCAAACTCAAGCACCCTGAATGCACCAATTAGTCACTCTAGTAGCAGTGAAATAATTAGAACAAATAGACATGTCTTTGCCATAAGCTGTAGATGGAATAGGAAGAGAGTTGTCACCCGAATAGGCTGGAGTTTCTTTGCCTATTGAGTTTTCAGTACTGTCAAAAGCAGAATGCCACTTGATGAGTGTTTTCCCACTTGTCGTTTATTTCTGCTTTTTCCAAATTGAGGACGGTTCTGTATAAGACAAAAAATTATGTATTTGTGTTATTGTAGATTCTGGGAGCGCTACCCATGGAGCTTTCTCTCTAAAGCAATTCATTCCATATGGGTGGGTTGCTATAATTATATCTATGCAGATGCTGAATCCACTTACAATATGCAGAAACCACGGCTGTTGTTTTTTGCAGAAAAATGCAGAAAAAGCTAGAGACAAAAGCCAGCTATTAATCTGGCCTATTAGTATGTGGACAGAATGACTGATACTGGTTTCTCCTCCCAGATTCTCCATTTGTCTCTGGGCTGTTTTTCTATAGAGCTAGTGCACACAAAAGATACACTGGTATATGTCAGTTTCCTTCTCCTCCAAAAAAAGTAATTAAAAATATTTGGGGTTTTTTGGTTTTTTGTTTTCCCCCAGAACAAAAATGGCTACTCCCCATAAATCTGATCTGTCTGGGAATGTCTGCATGGCTAAACTATATCTCATCCACTGTATGCTGTGTTGCAGGGCAGTAATACTGAATGATAAACCACAGTGGGTCCTCCCTGTAATGCCATGCTTACTTCTCTGGAAATACTTTTCGTCATTCCCTCATTTCCCCCTCTTTTGTCTGTTTCTTCCTTTTCGTACTTCCGAGGTATCTGGGTGTGATAGGATTCTCTAAAGTGTATTTATGCCATACCAGATGCTCCCATTCTCTTTTCCTTATTATTTGTCTTAGTACCATATGAAATGTTTTTCTGGGTATTTTCATCTATAATCTCGCACATCTATAAATTCACAGAATTAGAAATTAAGCCTATGTTGAGTTTTTGGGTGCTTTAGATCTTCCCTGCAACTACAAGCTATATGATCTATGTGCTCAAACTCATCTTTTGTGAAATACCATGTAAATTCCTTCTTTCTGTGTCTATGATTTAGAAATCGTAATGCAGCTAGAAGTGTGAAATATTAAGCATATCCTTTTATGTACTTGCAATTGATGGCGACTTCAAAGTCAGTCCTCATTCATTGCCTGGTTTGTTTCACTTCAGAAATGACTTGAACTGTGAATAAAAAGGAGCTGACAGTATTTTCAGATAGGCGCTTTATAGTTGTGCACTTTGCAACTATATGATAGGACTGTCTCTGTTGCCTTGAATGCAAAATTAGCTTGTTGATATGTGCTGCTACAGACAGAGGAACAGATGTAGTAATTCTACTTTATTTACATGAAATCTCTAAAAAGGCACTTTCTGGCAGCATGCTAGGAATAAATACAGTATCACATATAGAAACGGCGCCATGCTATGTTCGCTCACTCAGGTGTCAGCTGTGCCATTTGGATGTGGGCGAGAGCAGGGAGTCAGATCCCTCCCAGAAGGGCTGGGAGCTCTCTCATGCTCAGCAACCCCAGCACCAGCCTGCCCCTCTGCCCAGGGTCTCTGCTTAGTGCTGTGCAGGGGGCACCCTCTGGTAACACCCCTGCGGGAGTCCTAGGGGAAGCTATCAGATGTTCTGGTATTTATTTCTACTTTTTTTTTTTTTTTTTCCAAATTTGGAAACCCTCCTACCTTTTTTCCTGGTGTGTTTTTGGGGTTTAGGTTTTTTGGTTTGGGTTTTGCTTGTTTATTTGAGCTTTTTTTTGCTTTGCTGTGGTTTTTATTTATTTGGTTTCCCCACCCCTCAGTCCCCCTCGCCCATTACTTTCTGTTACTTGGATCTCACCTGAGCTCATGTTTTCAGGCTTGTTTTTCATAGCCAAGAGCTTGAGGAACTTAAATAAGGTTAGAAAATTGTGGGGGAGGAAGGGACTATCAGGGTGGGTAGGGATTGCAAACCACAGAAAAGTTCAACACATATAATCTGAGTAAAGAAATGAATTTAAAGAGTTTAAGTAAAACCTCTATGAGTCTTTTGAGCCGGGAATATGAGAACTGATGAGTGATGCTGAGCTGGCAGCTGCCTCAAGGGAAAGCTTTCCTGGGGGACTCTGCTCTTTTCCCCTTTCTCTCTCCTCCTTTGCCATTGTGCAAAGGCTGAGGAGAGAGGTATTACTCCAGCAATAGTCCTTGTTGTCCCTCACTACTCCACTGAACTATCAGGTATAAGCCAGGTTGTTGCCTCTATTGAATTGTCCCTTTTTTCTCTCACAGGTATTCAAACTTTCCACGGTGGGGTTGGGGTTGTTTATTCAGCTTATGAGCAACCAGACGCATTAAAGATGAAATGCCTTGACTCTGAATTGCAGGGAGAAGTGGTGGGAGGAGACACAGCTAATTTGACTTGGAGAATGATTGATGTGTAGATGTCAATTTCTATTAATACTCTTTTGAAATCACTGACGCAAGCGTGTTTTTCCCCCACTCAACAGAAAATATAAATAGAAAGACAACAAAACAACCCTATTGCTTTAATTCACGATACTCAGAAGCAGTTAAGCAAACTGTCATTTGAAAGTGTCCTCCACAGCCTGGCAAAAAGCAGCTTATGGTGGTGTTTTTACCACTTTAAGAATATTAAGATGCCATAACAGAGCTATCCACTTTCTTTTAAAATGTATAAAGCACAAAAAGCAAGTGTCACCTACAGATAGGCTTAGATAAATTGCTTAAAAATGTACAGCTCCCTCATTAGACAGCCATTCATTGCATGAAAAGAACTAAATGTATTTGTCGGGGTGTAGCTATAAAAGCCATGTTCAAAATGAAACAGAGTTGAGAGCCTGAACGCACAGCACTGTTATTCAGAAGTAGCTTTTGAGCAGAGAGTTTCTACGGGAAGGTGCTGTTTGGTTGGACACAAATCAGCAAACGTTTAGCTGAAGCGTGAATAATTCAGGCGTGCATGAAGAGCCTTCTGAAGAGAAAAAACGCAAGAATAAAAAAAAAAATCTTCAAACATTTGCGTCAGCCTTAGAGGACAATACAAGCAGCAGGATTTGAAACAGATTTACAGATGCACTCTCTTTAGGCAGGGAGAATGCTCATTAAATGCAAGATGCTTCTGTGGCTCGTGGGCTTGCACGGAGGTAGAGGTTTGCAAGACTGACGTATCAGATAAAGTCAGAGTGGTTACCACACCGACGGTGTAGCAGCTGCATAATAAATGATGGAGAGAATCATGTTAGGCATGCCCACCTAACCTAACTTGAATCATGCGAAAGGGGAGCTGCTGGAATTCAAATAGACTTTCTGGTTCCCAGCAGTCGGCAGTAATAGAATGCTTTCAGGAAGATGACAGATGCAGGGGAAAGATGCTGTTTTGCACTATCTTGATTTTTTACGGCAGCCAACTTATTGGCATGATGGAGTGACAAGAAAAGCAGCTGGCATGGAAGGTAGGATTATCAAAGCTCTTGCATCATTATGAATGTAATTAGAAACTGACCATGACAAAGCATATGCTAGAATGAGCTGTCGCCGATGGCAGAGGAATTGTTGCTGAGGTCTTGAAACTCTGAGAACAAAATTCCTCGTGCAAAATGGATTTTGCAGTTTCATTTATGCTTGTGTTACTCTTTCTTTCCTGCTCGCCTCCAAGCTCGGGGAATTGCCTGCTTGAAAGAGAGTGTTCTGTTAGGATGAGACTGAAGAATAAAGTATTTTCTAAGTCTGTGAAGCCTCAGGTAGATAGAAACAAACAAATGTGAAACAAGACTGGGAAAAGCTCCCTCTGATTCACTAGCAAGCTCTGATTGATATATTGGCATACTGAGGAATTCCAGGGAAATGAAGATGCATGTACTGAATGCTCTAGTATAATGAAAAGATATTATTGCATGTCTCTGCTTTACAGTTAGTTTTTACGACAGGTTTTATTCCTCATCAGTTTTTAGCTCTTGACATTTATCTGGTTGTTCAGCATTATATAAAGAAAATACATCAATATCTCCTGCAGGGTTTCTCAACAACTCCAGCATCTGTTTCAGCTATTGAACTGTATTCACGTTTTGCCAACTTGATGCCTACCCAGCTGGTCTATCATTTCTCGCTTGATTACTGTTCTTAATTTCTCTGTATCAACTTGTTTCAGACAGGATTTTGAAAGCTGTTAATGAGAAATGACAGTAACTGCTTAACTGTTGAGAACTTGAGTATTCTCTTCTTTTTGGAACATTAGAAAGCATTTCTGTGTGCATTTTATTTAATTCACGTTCTGTGTTGCACTGTGAGGTTTTCATATAATAATTGAATTTAGCTGTGAATACTTTAGATGGGTCACAAGCATAACTTTTAACTGACTATTTTGAGAAAGTTTGAGGAAATTTACAGGTGTTTGGTTTGGTGTAGGTATTGTCTTACTATATGTTCCTTCCTCCTGTCCACCTCTCCCCCCACAACATATATCCTTCCTTTCTGTCACACTGAACAGTCATTAAGTGTATACTGTACATATTGAAATATATTTTATCACCACTAGGGTGAAACAGCTAAGCAGCTCTGAACAGGTGATATGAACAGGTTTAAAACAGACATCAGCGTTACCAGAGTGGATCGCCCTCGATGTAAGAAGTAAAAGTAGTGCTTTGTAAATGTAAGGCATTCTCTTTCTTCCTATTTGAAGGCTCAACAACTCAAACGCTGCTTGATAGCTCACAGGCTGTGATTATGTTAAATGACTTGGATTATTTTGCTTTACAAAATGCTTTCTTCTATGTAAACTCCATTCTTCATTAAATACATCGTTTTTTCCAAGGTGATAATCAAGTAATCTCTTGTCAAAGTGGATATTCACTTTTCTGACTTTGTCTTAAATTACTTTGTTGGCTGTGCTCTGTGTTGTCTTGTCAACAGGGATCAGGCTATTAACCACTAAATGTTGCTGAGTAAAGCTGTAACAGTTTTAGAAAGATAGATGTTTCTAGATACATGGCAGTGAACCAGCCTTTAGAAAGTTTGAATGTAAAGATCAGTAAAACTAATAGCTAGTGTTATTTAGCTTGAGCATTTCCATGTTTTGATCATCCACAAGAGGCATTTTAAATGATTTTGTAACTGCCAGGAGGGGAGATGTACTCATTAACAGAGAGGATCACTGTGGGGTATGAATAGCCGAAAATAGTTCTGCAGTTTTGATGACAATAAAATAAAATGTTATTCTGTCTCAGAGAAGTTCAGTTAAATTTAACAATAATTTGTCATTGTTGATCAAGGTAAAACAGTGAGAGAGTAACCCCTATAAACAGCTTAAGTGCCATTCTCCTTTTCAGGGTAGCAGTAAAACTGTTTTATATTGCATATATTGTATTTATACTCTTGAAGCTGCTTAGTCTCTTCATGTCTCCAGACTGCTGGCTGGCAATCACCACACAGTAGCTACTTAAAATGGTCTTTTCCCTGTGACGCCAGTAATTGTAACTTCATGCTGTCTGTGGCCATCACCCAGCTGACAAGTGATTTTATAGTTTGTTTCTGTTTTCTCTCTAGTATTTGGTTTTAGCTTTCTCTTTCACTGGTGAATTAATAGGACACTAGGTGGAGCCAGCTGTTGATTATAAATAGAGCTACCGTAATACAGGCCTGACTAATGAGCAAGCCCCTGTATATAATGCTTATGATTAAAAACAACAATTTAAAATGTTAAGAACTGAGTTGAAACTTAGTCGTAAAAGTCTAGATATGATGGGATTAGAGGAAACCATATATTCCTCTTCCTTTCCTTTTATTATCTTAGAAGCTTGTAATCAAATATGAAAAATAATAATAAGGAAAGAAGATCTACATTCAATAAAGAGGGCTGGGAAGCAAATGAACAGAAATAGAAGAGAGAAGCAGCAATAAGAACCAGCAGATGTTTCTACTATAGATACATGCAGATATCCAGTTGTGTATCTGTACATCCTTTGCCTGATGCACACAGATTTTCTCTCATCCTTACACTTTAATCTTCCTTCCGTTCTGTCTTCCTGAAGTAATTTATAGAGCTGACATCCTTCACTTTATATTTAGATATTGGATCCATGTTTTCAAATCTCGTCTTGGGAGGGTGTTCTAAAAGGTGTGCAAGGGCACAGAGGGTTGTCACTCACATGTTGGCCAGACATAACTGAGAAAACTGTGGAAGGTTATTTACTGACTGAGGTGGAATCTGGTTGTATGTGCTCCTTCACATGATTCTGGTTATTAATCCTAGTCAAGGGTAAGGAATCTGTAGTCCTAGGCAGTGTGACAGCACAAGAAAAATACACTCATTTCCACACAGATCTACAGATATATACCTCAGGTGTGGTACATATATTAATTCTGCAAAAAAGAGCTAGAAATCAGGGTGTATGTTGATACTTGATTACATGAACTGAAGAGGAAAAAACAGGAAATAAGAAGTGTGAGATGACAGGCAAAACCAGAGATTGAGGATATGGGCTGGAGCAGTCTGGCAGAACAATGATAATTCCCATCAACCTCTGTTAAGTTAAGCACTTGCAAGTTCAGTCAATGTCTTGTTCTTACAGGAGTAAAAGGGAATTAGGGTAGGGAGAAGCTCAAGTTAGTGAGGAAAACTTGTGGAGGAGGGAAATGACAGCCGCCTAACACTCCAGGAGTAACAAAGTTTAGAAGACTGGAGACTGACCTTTTGGAATTTTATTCATAGAAACTTATAATTTTAGTACTGACATGCAAGTTAGAATGGTGATGTTCATACAAAATGAAATTGTGCATGGACCTATTCCTTTTTGGAGAAGCCTTGCAAGAAGCAGTGCTGCATTGTCACCCTTAAGAGGCCTTTTTGGTTATGAGCTGTGCAGTTTGTGCTCAACAGCAGAAGCATGGTGGAGACAAAGTTCATTAGTTTTGCAAATCATTCAATATTTTATTGTGTCTAGGCCATGATTAATTTTTTTAAAAAATTCATTTTAATGGATAGTCTTAGCCAGAAACAAGGCCTTTGAAATGTGTTACGGTGTCAGTACTTCCATGTCTGCTTCTGTATAGTTTCTGTCCACCAGCACCCCAGGACTAGCTTTGAATGAGCTCATCCTGACATGTCCTGACTTTTCTTTCTGACAAGAGGAAGATGTGTGTAGTGTGGCAGCTCTTGGCTTTGTGCTGCTGGTCACCTGCTGCTTCACTCAGCTTGTGGCTCCTCCTGAAG
Organism: Aleadryas rufinucha; assembly: GCA_013397815.1. Classification (NCBI taxonomy): domain Eukaryota; kingdom Metazoa; phylum Chordata; class Aves; order Passeriformes; genus Aleadryas; species Aleadryas rufinucha. The sequence goes on along the minus strand of VZTH01014292.1, from coordinate 693,728 downwards.
AAGGTTGAAATTTTAGTTGAGAAATACCCACAGTGTGGGGAAGTGTCTGACCGTCTTGGGTAAGGGTCACGAGAAGCTGAGCTGGAAGAAAAAGAAGATGCACTCCTTCTCTCTATCAGTCAAATCTGTCCTTTTAAAAATCCACTAGAATGAGGAGGAGGGCAGGAGGAGGGGAAATAGAACATAAGGTGAAGAATGAAGAGGCTTTGGGTTTTCCATGAGACAGTCATTTGATGAATGAATGGTAATCTCCTTGCAGGAAAAGCATAAGGAAAGGCACATATGGAAGTCAAATTGTCCAAGGGATATTCCTGAGCATCTGGTTATGTACTGCCAGAAAGCATTACACAAAGACATATTACATCTAAGCAAAATGTATTAACAAATTAAGTATATTCTCAAAGAGGGAAATATTTTTGTCCTTCAAAACCCAGAGTTTACACTTTGTAGGTTTTTAATTTAGTTATTAAATTCTCTCTGTGTAAGAGAATTAAAATTACTAAGAATTTGGGGAGGGACATATTTGATAATAAATGCTAAAGGGTATCCTTTCTCTCCACCCCTATAGAGCTTGGGGTTTTTTTGTATTGGTTTGTTGTTTTCGTGTTTTTTTTTCTTTTTCCACAGAATATTAAATCTCATAGCCCTGAAATCATATATTTTAACCTCTCCCTCTACTATGCCCTTGTGAGATCCCACCTGGAGTACTGGATCCACATCTGGGTCCCCTAACACAAAAAAGACATGGACCTGCTGGAGCAGGTCCAGAGGCAGGCCATGACGATGATCAGAGGGTTGGAGAACCTCTCCTGCGAGGACAGGCTGAGAGGATTGGGGTTGTTCAGCCTGCAGAAGAGAAAGCTGTGGGGAGGCCACACAGAAGCCTTCCAGTACCTAAAGGGGACTTAAAAGAAAGCCAAGGAGGGACGTTTTACAAGGCTATGTAAGTGATAGGTCAAGGGGGAATGGTTTTAAACTGAAGGAGGAAAAATTTAGATTAAAAAAGCAAGTTTTTTACAGTGACAAGGGTAAAACATGGGAACAAGTTTTCCAGAAAGGTGGTGGAGACCACCTTTCCAAGTTTCCTTGGAAACATTCAAGTTGGATGGGGCACTGAGCAACTCAATCTAGTTGAAGACGTTGCATGGAGGTTGGAATAGATGACCTTTAAAAGGTCCCTTACAATTCAAACTATTCTATGATTTCTTAAACTACAAGGTACAAGTGGTCTTGCATCTTTCCTGCTCTGTGCCACTAGCTCCAAAATGTCCATGAGACTCACTGCAGAACTGAGGGTATGAACACAGGAGTTGTTCCTTGCAGAAATGTCCTGGACGTGATAGATCCAGTGATGCAGTCATGAAGGAGGGAGAGCTGAAATGTAGATGTGAAAGAAGAGAAATAGGGCTTTACCAGAAATGGAAGAATGGAAGTAATAATAGTTTTGCTTGCATCTTTCTAAATTTTTCTTTATGGTCTGAGCATCTGTGCATCAGAATAAGGATGCAAGATGCAACTGTTTATAAAAATCAGGAACTTCTGGCTGTACTGCAGTTTCTTTGGCTTTTGTTATCTTTAGAATAGATCTTTGTCTTAAAAAATGAAAATCAGAAAAGTAAAGCAAGATCAGTCACACAGTTTTTTTTCATTAGCATCCTCAAGTTACCCAGCTTAGTGTTTTACATTATCATGCTGTTCTTTACAAGGTGTTTCTTTCATTTACATTTCCCTAAAGATCCTGCTCATAGCACAACCAGTTCTCTGACTTGCTTGATGATACAGAAGCTCAAGATACTGAAATGGTCAAGGACATACGGTTGGTTTTGACCAATGCTGACAAGAGTCGTCTTTTTTCCTTTCTTTTTTTTCCTTCCCCTCCATTCCCTCCAGCCCAAGACTTGCCACAACTGGAGAAAGCCAAATATCAGAAAAAATTAAAGCAAAATTAAGGTACTTGAAACGTGTGTTTTCTTAATCTATATCTAGTCTCACCTCCACCTCTTTTTGTGTCCTTCTGATGATTAGGAATAAAGAGCATAAGGAATTTCTTCATGGGATCAAATTTTTTAGCATTCACTTCTGATCACTTATATTGATCTGTTTCCCTGAAACTTAAAAGCCACACTAAATAAAACCACCACAAGCTGCTTTCTGTAGACTTTCTTTTTTTGAGCAGCTTGTTATTTTTTGACAGCCATTATGCAGGTCACACTTGCTTTTGCAAAAAATAAAGCACAGATACTGGGAAGAAGTTAGTCATTTTATCTTTTTTTGTAACAAAAATCATTTGAATATTCCCACACTATGCTCATATTTAACATATCTTTATTTCCTCTTACTACAAAATATAATTTATAATGGGAATTCCTCTGTAATTTGATATTAATGGTCCCAAATGGTATTTAACAAATATCCCTAGGTACAAAGACCACTTTTTCAAAGAGCAAGACGAAATTTCACCGTTTTGTTTAATTTAAGGGTTTTGACCAAAGAAAAAAAAAAACTTTGCTGTCTGAGGCTGGTTTTCATTCACTGTTGGTAAGGACTGCAAACAGTGAAATACGCAACTGGTTGTCTTCAGTAATGATTGCAGGCCCTGAATTGTGACTGAATCAGGTTTGATAACAAGGCAGAAAAGAAAAGGTATTAAACAACTTCATGTACATGGAAAATGTTATATTTATATTCTTCTGAGTCATAATGCAAATAATTTTTTAAACTGGATGAACTAGTTTTGGTGCCATTGAAATATTCAGTGACTAAAGATTGAAGTTAAGGTAGTTAAGAACTTTAAGATGTTTATGGTTTACTGTCTGTGATGACTCTCAACCTAATAGTAAAATTACTGACTTGTCATTTCTTAGTAGCCTTGTTTTGGACTACTGAAAGGCACAAAGGATTTTTATCTTATGTACAAATTTGGTACTTAGCAAAACATTTCAAGAAAAGTGAAATAAATTGCCAGCTCAGTGTGATTAAATCTTTGTATGCATATGTCTCTTCAGATATTTCTGCAGAAGCCAGGAACAAAAAGCATGTCACAGATGTTGATAAATCCCAGTAGTTAATTATATTTATTCCCAGGCTGTGTTATTTTTCAAAACTGCAGAAATAATGGGGATTAGGTAAGCCATCAGTTATGATGCTACCTGAACCAAGAACAAACAAATCCTAAGACAGTGAGGGTTATGAGGAGACTCTTCAGCTACTAATTTAAGTGTGTAATGAGGAAGCAAAAATTGAAAATTCTTGACATACTCTGGCTCCATATGCCAAGTAAAGCCAGCACCATCATATGCCCTTAGAATGCAAAATGTCAGATATGGTTTGCTTCCTTCAGAGAATCTATTCTTTAATTCCTGTTGAGTTCCTTTAGCAAGCTAAAAATGCTTTTAGTAGTAATACCTCATTGTCTGTCATAATACCTAATCCCACACTTTTCTTATAGGCACTGTTTGTTGAACTGTATGGGCCTAAATGTGACTTTGAATCATCAACCTTAGACAAAGTGTTAGTGCAGATGATAAGGGCCCCATAACAGTAGGGAAGTGGTAAACTGCTGAAGAGAACCAATTAGGGTTATTCCTCCGGCAACAAGCAGATGAATTTTTCCTTAATGAGTCCTTAGTGAAAATGGTATTTACTGTGATATTCTGCATGACCTGGCTGACCCATCAAATAAGAAGCAGCTCAAGCAGCTCTGTTGGGCTACATGTAGCACACAATTTCATAAATCTGAGTAAGCCTAGGGAGCAGGACATTTATAATTTATTATTATTTAATGTTAATGCTTTATTATCTATTTTTTGACATCAGTCTATGTGGCATGTGAGAAATCGTAGAGAAAAGTGACTGCTCTAGGGAACAATGTGTAATTAATGTGAAGGGTCTGCTTTGTATCCTGAAAACCAGTCACAGAATGATGACTGCAAACCTTGACTGGCTGTGAAGCTGTAAATACCCTAAGCAGAAAGGGGATTGCATTTTATGGCATTCTTGGTACTCAGTTTGAAGATTTTACACTGAATGAAAATTGTATTGTGCAGAGACAAGCCACCCATTGATGATTCTGAGATGCCATGGAAACAGAGGTACCCTTATTAGGCATTGCAGTTTGTGTGTGAGCCTGAGATAGGTATATCATTGGGAAACCTCTACAGCCTGTACTTCAATAGAAACACTTAAACTGAGGGAGAGAGAGAAGAAGCATCTGCACTGAAAGAGAGAAAAAATGACCCAGTCAATTAGATGAGGGAAATGCAGTGGTGTCAGTTCAGAGGACTAACTTATTCTGCTGTTGCTTTATGCAACTTTTTGGTGTCTGCCAGTCAGGGGATAAGTTTTTACCTGAGTGAACAACCATCTCAGAACAGCATTATTGTAATTCAGGAGAGAAAACACAAGGTATTTGGTTTGTGTTGCAGCATAGTTGTCTGGTTTAGCACCTTGTCCCTGAAGTTGTAGAAATATGAGAAAGCACAAAGAAACTACTGAGAGGTTTATCAGTGCTGAAATCGTGAGTTTTATCTTGTTCTCTGGGATTTTATTAGGTCCCAGCTCTCCCAAGTCAGTTTAAAGGAAAAATAAACTCATATTGATAGTACTGGACAGAGCTGCATTGATAAGACTGGAAAAGCAATTCTTTGTGCCCCCAGCATAGGTATGGGACTGGGAAGGATTGGCCTCACTCACATCAGCACTCCTCTGGATGGAGATGTGGAGGGAGAGCAGTGCACAGAGGTTTTGGGAGTGGTGATGCCTCTTTCCTAAGTGACTGTATTGGGTATAGGTGGCGAGGTTGATGGCACCAGGGGAGGGGGCTGCAGAGGTGGCCTCTGTGACAAAAGGCCAGGGGCTATACCCTGCCTGACACAGCTGGTCCCAGCCAGCTCCAGTGGATCCACTCCAGGGCACAGCTGAGCCCCGCAGCCAGGCTGGTGGTGCCACAGGAAAAGACTCTTTAAGAAAGGGGAAAGCAGTGCCCTAAGGCATCTAAGGGAAAACAGTGTGAAACAGCAGGGGGAAGACTGAAGAGGATAAGGAGGTGCTCCAGGTGCTGGAAAAGAGATTCCTCTGCAGCTCTTGGAGAAGACTGTGCAAATATCCACAAGGCAGTCCATGGAGAACACCATGTCAGAGCAGGTGAGTCTGCCCTAAGGGAAGTTGAGGCTTGTGAAGACCCCACAGAGGAGTGGGTAGTTCCTGAAGGGCTGCAGCCTGAGGGAGGATCCAAGTTGGCTCAGGGGAAAAGTGTGAAGGGGATGGAGCAGAAGAGAGGAGCTGTTATAGATTGAGAACAGCCCCCATTGCCCATCACCCTGTGTCCTGCAGAGTCTGAGTGGTGGGGAAGGAGGTGAGAGATAAGTAGAGCCTGGGGAAAGAAGGGACATGAGGGGCAGGTGTTATTTCAACCATTTTGTCTTTGCTTTTTGCTATCCCATTCTACATTAATTGGCAATAATTTACTTTTTTTTCCCCATGCTGTAAATGGTGAGTGATCTCTCTGTCTGTAAGTTGACCTAAGATTTTGCATTCTGCCACTGTCCTGTTGAACCTGGGTGGGTGTCTGGCTGCTCGAGGTCAACCCACCACAGTGAAGTTAAACAGAAGTGTTCCACCTGAGCTTTCCAAATTGACAGGACGTAATCACTCAAGCTTGGCAATTTTTAGGGATAATTGATATTAGAATGTGTGGTTGTGGACCACAGCTGATACTTGGTAAAACAAGAAAGTTTGTAAGATTAAAATTCTCTCCATTTGAAGAAGAGTCACTTCAGAGGTATTTGTCCAGAACTTGCCCTGAAAAGACAGATGAAAATACATCGTGCAAAGGGCATTATTACTATTTTAAAACTGCTGTAGGTTGTGTACACTTGAGCTAAGGTTAGGGGCATGAGGAATTGTATTTGAGCAACATCAGGAGTGTCTTGCATTACTAATGTTTTCGTGTGCTAGAGAGGGAATATATCAAAAATTTTCCTTGGCTGTACTTATATTATCAAATCTTGAGTTTAACCAATTCTAAGGATGTTTCCTCACTTTTAACTACTTAAAACTGAAAGAAATATGGTGCTGTGGCTGTGACAGGCTGTTAATTCAAAAGGGTAAAAAAAGAGAAAAAAAGCTTTATTAAAAAATATGTGACATAAAAATAATCACAGAAAATGTTTTTGTCCTTAAAAAAAGTGCTACTCAAATGTGTGTCCATGGCATTTCACAACACACTAGTTGTAGAGATAATATCTGTTGTTCCTAGCAGAGTTTGGGGGAAAAAAAAGCTATTATAGCATTTGAGTTGTTTCGTCATTCTGAGATAATCAGTGAAGGAGAAACACATTGTGTCTTCAAGTTGGAAGGTGTCAAGAAATGTCATATGGGGCTGCTGTCAGGTGGGGAAAAAGCAGGATTTCATTTGCAGGATGTTGGAAGCTGTCTGCTATAACAGGTGATATGCTGGAGGCTGGGCTCCTTTTCCACCACTGCTAACATGATCCAAGTTTGAACCAATGCAGTTGTTCAGTAAAAGTGTTGTCTGTAAAAGGAAGGTTGTAAGCTTGAAGAGTGAATGGATGTGGGATGGAGTCTGTCCAGAGGTGTTCAGGAGCCACTTTGGAGCACCCAGCAGAACCTTTGTGTTGCTGATATCTCAAGACAAACTTGTTTAAACTTAAAAAAACCCCAAAGATAAAATATACACAGGGAGCATTGTCTTGGGACCATCTTATCTTATTCATTACTGATTTCAACTCTGTAACATAGAATAAAAAGGTTTGTTGCTCACTGTTGACCCTCTGAGCTTCAGATATTAACAGTCTGATAGCCCCAGGCACGTTTCTGCATGGGAGTTCTCTTCCAAGATTTCACTAAGAAATGGGAAAAACCTTATTTTAATTATTGAGGTTGCAGATCTTTGAAGGGAAGCCTGACTCTACACAAAGGAAATGTAAAGGACTTGGGAAATTTAAGGAACAACACTTTTTCTGTTGGAGCCAATACAGTTTTTGCTATTTATTTTTATTTATCTGTTGGTCTTTGGATTGTACACCAGGTCAGTAGTGGCTTTGGCACACTTGTCAAAATTTGTGAGGTGGATGTTATTTCTGGTTTCTTTATGGGTACATTAGAGAACAGGCTTAAACATCAAGGTGAATGTTAGGGTTCGGTGGAAACACCCATGGAAATCTGGCTTTTCTTGGATATCTCTCCTACCTTCAGTGAAATGGACTTGGGGAGGAGGTAGCAAACTGATTAGAAAGGGTCAGGTTCATGTCTTCATCTGTTCCTTCTGGAGGTCAGTCAAAGTGTATTTATGGAAGCCTGGCAGTACTTTCTCTCCTTGTAACTAAAGAAATGAAATTATCCCAACCCGTTACTGGAATAAAATGTTAATCTTCATTGCAGATGCATTTTTAGATTAGATCTGTGATGTTTCTTTGTACATTCTGGCATGTTGCTTTGCACCTGTAAGTAATTTGTCTTGCTGGTAGTGCTTGCAAGTAGTCTGGAATAGTTCAATCCTTGTAGTAAGTAATGAGCTCCACTGCTTAAGAACAATGTGAGAGATACGTGGTGAGTTACTACAGAACTTGAAATTGAGCAAGAGAAAGCTCATCTATACATGAAGCAAGATTAATTTCATTAATTACGTTATTGTAGTTTCCTAAATTTTGGCTTGTTCTTTCAGGTTTTTTGATACGATATTGTCTACCAGGTTGTAATATTGAATATTTTGATTGCTAATACTAATACTACTACTATTTCAGGAATAGAGTAGGACTTTAAGGATCTTCTTTATTAAGCCACAATACATATGAAGCAGTGAGATTTTGTTTTTCTTTTCCTGGTGGGAGAAGCAAGGGTGCGGTAGACACACCAAAAATGAAACAGCTTTAATTTCTTTCTGTAACCACTGGTTGAAGAATGAGTCCCTTAAGGGTTCAGAAGGAGAGAAAAGTTACTTGATTCTAAAGAACACACCAAAGAACACATTTTTGTGTATATTCAGAAAATGTTTGTTTTTCTCCATGCATTTCAAGCAACTCACAGCATGGTTCTCTCATGGTGCACGCATTCAGCTCAGAGGAAAAAAAAAAGACAATTTGAACCCTCAAATATTTGCTCCTTTGTAATCCTATCTACAGCCATTTAAGATCAAGCCTGAAGTTTAGTATTAAAGTAAATGTTGTTAACCCTGGAAAGTAAATAGTGTGAGAGTGATGGAGCTTTTTCCCCTCAGGAGAGTGGATAGGCAGAGAGCAAAAAACCTTGAATAAAATAATTAAGAAAATTAATTGTTTCCCTTTTACCTACTCAAGTATTTTATTCTGTATTTTTGAACACTGAACATTACATGTCCTCCAGGGGAAAAGTCCTTGTAATTCAGACTTTGTACTGTTGAGAAAAGCAGCATTATATGTAGGGAGCTGGACTGAGAAAGAGTATTGACAGAAAACTGTTCCCAGGCAGGGAGATGCTGCACCACCGTGCAACATGTGCCTGTGATTGCTGACAATGTCACAGCACCAAATGAAGCAGCCTTGCATCTCATGCTCAGTGTCTGAAGGTCACCAGGTGCATCACTGGGAATCTGCTGTCTGTTCAGGTCTGTTTGGAAACACAGGGAAGACTGGGGTTTACAGGGGAAGAGCCCGCATCCCAAGTCTCATCCCAAGCTTAGCTATAACCTCACTTAGTGTTAGAACTACTAAGTTCACTTCCTACATCTTCTGTCTCGAAGATTTTTAGCCGTGGAATACCTAGACTTTTCCCTGTGAACTAATGTTACATTGATTATTACAGGGCAAGTATGTTTCTTCCCTTTATCACTTCTCCAAAAATGCAAGAACATATCCAGGGAACCTGAAAAGCAGTTCCTACAGAAAGGAGAACCATTCTTAACCTTATGAATGCTTTCTTTCTGGAGCTTGTTTAACATACTTATTTAATGGTCCCATATTCTTTATAAAATATAGGTAAAACTATCTTATGTTTTCATTTTGTTAATCAATACTTAACATTTTTTAAAGTGAGGTGTTGCGTTCTTGTGTTTCATGTTACTTTCTTTTCAACTCTTATTTTTACTTTTTAATATTTGCTACATCTTCCATGCACTTTGACTCCTTTTTTAATTTGTTTTATATGCTGTATTTTATGACGACTGTCGGTGATATTCAAGATTGAAGGTGCCAGTAGTTAATACTTATGTTAAATTTAAGGCATATCATTCTCCAGAGATATAAAAGAAATTGTTTGACTGTTGAAGCTCTCAGATAAAAGCTAAAGTGACATACTTATTTCATGCATCACATCAACCTGTTTTGCATGCCACTGTCATCCTACCTGAAGTTGTGCAAAATTAGATTGAAACCAGGCAAAGCAAACAGGACAGGTATGTTGCTGTCACTTTGAACTGTGTGTACCACATTGACTCTTCTGTCAGATATGCTTAAACTGAAAAATAAGCAGTGCTTGTGGTCTTGGTCACCTCCTAGCCACACTCAATAGCTGTGGTAGCATTTACTGCTCTGTAAAATTGACCAGTCTCAACAGCCTACCCACTTTGTTATTAATATAATTGTGGAAATTAGTCATTCCTTAGCTCTTGGATTGAGTTCAGATTTGTGTAATTTCTATTACATATTGAACCACCTTCTCCTACTTGTCAGACCTCACTACTGTTGCTGATGGTTTGGCTAGAATTACCCCTCTAAGAGGGCTCTCTCCAGCAAAGACAGCTCTAACTGAACACATTCTTTGGCCCTTCACTGACACGTGGCTTTATTTTGAGCTGCCTTGCATGTTGTCACACATAGAAGTAGTTATTTGATTCTGAATTGTCAAGTTACCACGAGCAGTTTTTTAAAAGAGAAAGAAGTTTTCTTTGGATTTAGATTCCCTAAGACCTTGTTTTTCAGAGGTTTTTTTCCACGTTTGGAGGATATCTTGTCTACTTCTGTGTAGCTATTTTTAGTACAGCTGGGGAATCTGTGGGTCATTGTGTCATATTCTCTGAGCTTAATCTGCTGTTACTTATGCTAATGAGGCTTGTGGCACTGGGCTTTCGCTTCACTTTGCCATATTGTCACTTCTGCAGCAGAAGCCAAAGGTGACTTTATCCACTTCAGCTGTGATGCTTTTTCAGCACATTTTGCTTTTCCTGTGATGTAGCCCCAGAACTCTGCAAGTCAGACTGTCTCAATCTCCTCATAAGAGCATGGATTTACAGCCTCCAATTTATTCTTCCTACTGTCTGGTGAAGTGCTACAAAGCTTGTCTAAACTTGCTGGAAGAGCAGAATTTTTTTTTATAGAATCATAGAATGCTTTGGATTGGAATGGACCTTAAAGATCATCTAGTTCCAACTGCTCTGCCATGGATAGAGACATCTTCCACTAGATCAGGTTGCTCAAAGCCTAATACAGCCTGGCTTTTAACACTTCCAGGGATGTGAAGACTTACATGGAGACTTTGGAAGTCTGGAGAAACTGAAACAAGAAAACACTGATAGGCAAATACTTACGTATATGCACATGTATTCCCTCTCCTTATGAGATAATTGTACTTCATATTATGTCAGGATCTTACCTCTGAAGGACTCCGGTGATATGTAATCATGGGTGAATTCTGTCTGTTCTGTTTCTTGTTTCCCTCTAGAATATTGAGCTAAAGAGGGGGAGGAGCAAGATTTGGAAGCTCTGCTTCTGCTTCTATATGCCTTTGCTGGCCCTGTGAATACAAACTAGCCAGAGCCTTACTGACTTTTTCAGCTTTTGCTTGGGTTGCACTTACACCACAAAATATAGCTCATCTCTGCTAAGTTTAGGTAAAGTCTATTCTCTTCACCTTCATTTTTCTAAAGTGATGCAGTGAGAGATGCCAATTTCTTACAAGCTAAATGCAGTCAAAACCTAGGAGGTTTGCAGTCTGGCTTTTGCTCCAACTTTTACATCCTCTGAACTAAAGGATATGCTCAACCCTCTAAACCAAACCTTTCAATCTTTTGATAGAGCTCCACACATCGTACTGTGACTTTTGACAAGGAACGCTTCAAGGTTTTAATCTTGATTGGCCTTTGACAAGTACACAGAAGCCTTCAGTGTCCCCAGGCAGAGTCATGTTCTTTTCCTGTTTTTTCTCTGTGTCTCTCCAGTTTTTCTGAGCCTTGCATTTTGCGTGGTTGTTGTCATTGAAAGCAGGGACAAAGGTGCTATTTGTCTTCTCCTACTCAAAGCAGGAGGAGAGCAGATGCTCATAGGAGTGGTGCTAATAATCTGCAGTAGGAATGGCAGTACGTCTAGTAGGAAAGATCCCTGGCTGACCGTGTTTTCCACTGCTTTAGGGCACAACTACAGAGTGCAGTGAAGAGAGCCATGCCAACTCCAAATGAGCCAAATCTGGAACTGCAAACTGTTTAGCTGTGTTGCACAGGAGTATGGTGAAGTTGCCAGGCCTGCAAACTCACAAAACATGCTGCATCCTAAGGATTTGTCATATAATCAAAAGAAAATGGGATGTGTGTGGGGAATCCCAAGAAAGTGCTCTGTAAAATTCATCAAAACTTACGTGTGTGTGCCCACCACAGTTTCACAAACAGAGAGATACTGCCATCCAAATATGTTCATAGTACTCTCGAGTCATTTCCTGCCTGGAACACTTTAAATGTGGTAGCCTTGTAATGATTTCAATTTAGTTTGAGGCTAAAAAATTAACTGGAAAGCTATCATCACATATCTAGTAATAAATCTCCACTGCAATATACTTCTTAATTTTTGCAGTTGCCTTTAAGTTAAAAGTAAATAAAAACAACTCCCTTTAAGCCCAGTTTCCTCTAAAATTGGCACCACTTGCAAGTGCAGAAACAGAACTGAATGTGTTTATGGCAGTCATGATAACTATAGAATACAAGATTAACCTGGCCAGGAAAGATAAATATCTTGGTATTCACTGCAGTGATAAAATGACTTTGGAATGCAGCCTGACACAGTGGCAGATGAAATTTGATTTTTCTAGCTATAGATAGCTCACAACGGGCCTCTGTAATATTTGTTCAGTCTAAATGTCCTGAGAACCTCATGTTGTCTTTTTTAGCATGGGTAGTTGTTCTTTTGCAATATTTTGTGGGAAAAGCCTATACTTTTAATGCCAAAAATAGGTAAAAATCTTTGAAAGTTGCTAGAAAAGAAAAAAAATACTGGCTTGAGCTGTTGAACATGTTTTTTGTCTTAAGTGTGAATTAGAGCTTTCACAAAGGCCATGTATTCCAGATCTGTCTGTCTAAATAATCGAGTTGTATTGGTATTGTGTAACATGCTCGGTCTTAGAAAAAAAGTAAGTATAGTTCTTTCAGGAGGGAAGATCAGATTTGTCTAGCTGTAGTTGACTGCCAAAAAAATTGGCTAAATATATATAATTTGTGAAGAAAAATACTGCTATCTTCCCCCTATATTGTGGGTGCAAGTAAGATGATATAATGGTGGAGAAGTCAGAACAGTTACTAAATATTTTCTAGTCTGGGTTTTATGTGTCACCAAAGTACTACTGAAAAATATCTGCTCCCTGTTAGTTCCCAGTGATGTCCCCTGTATATAGAGAGAAGTTTCACAGTTACATTTATTAATTTTCTTAAGTAAATAAAAGTTTTTCAACAGTTTCTTCTTGAAGGGAAGCCTTTAGTAATTTCAGTAAGTTCTAGAATCTTTGCCTCAAGTCTTCAGTGTCCTGTCACTATTTTCAGGGAGTCCCTGGTGCTGAATTTGTGTTCAGTAATGCACTCTTCTTTTTCCTGCTGAGGTGAAGAACACGGATCTGAACTACACGTGCAAGAAGGGGGCTCGTGCAGCACTGTGTTCTTTTCCCGTGCTGTGCCAGCCTCTTTCCATGTGAGTCAGAGAATTTAAGACCAGGGAGGACCATTAGATCATTCCAACTGACCTTCTGTAAAAACCAGATCATTACATTTTGCACAGGTACCCCTTTGTTGATCCTGGTAGCTTCTGTTTGGCTGAAGCGTAGCTCTCGGAAAGACACCCAGGAAGGCAGCAACAACTGCTGTGTGCATTCCTCCTCTTGGCAGTGTGGTTGCACTGGTTAATCACCCTTTCTAAACAAACACGCCTTCCCTAGCTGAAAACTTGCCTCAGTCTTTCAGCTCACTCAGCTGGCACACTCTGCTACCTGTCACTACAAAGCTTCTCATTCTTAATTTTTAGCTTCACTTTGCTTGGCTTCATCCATTCACTGACTTTGTCAATCGATGTGTTGTTTGATGACTGTGATTTCAGCATGTTCTTGGCCAACATTTTTCTGTGATCTCTCCATGAGTACGGTTCCCAAATGTCTTCACTTTATAAATGTGTATTTCCCTGGTTCCCATCCCTTTACAGTGGATTACTTCTCCTCCTCTTGCATTCACTGTGTGTTAACTGCACAGTGAGCGGTGCCTTACACCTCCTCTTCAGCTGTGCATGCACTGCTGTACAAACACTTCTAATTATAATAAAATTAAAGGTCTCATATTTGAGACATGCTTTTGTAACTGGTACTTGAAAACATTTTTCATCAAGAAACTGACCTGTAACTAACTGATTGAAGTGATTAGAAACAATTCCATTTTGTGGTTGTTTTTTCTTTTGAGGAGAGAATGGGAAGGTTTATGATGACAGAAAATCTGAACTATCGTATTTCTTAATGAATGTTACAATTCCTAAAAGGACAAACAGATGATGTCTTCAGAAAGTTAAGCTTGAAGTATGGGTCTTGGGTTAATAGCCCAGTTGTCTTCCTGGCCTCTTCCAGTGTTGATGTGCACATCAGCCCAAGGCTCCCTCCACCTTTTGAGGTGTATCCAAGTCCTTATGCTTTTGAACTACATTCAAAAACACACAGACAAATCTTAGAAGTCTCTTATATTGGTATTTTTCATCATTCCATGTATTACACAATGCTTTTTTATTTCTCACTGCTACAACTCATAGAAGAATGTCTTTTTGGAATAGTTACCTTCAGCCTCAGGAGATGATCTGAAGCTCTGTGTGTACTCACTCACTCACTACTGATGCCCACTGCATCCTGTGCATCTTTCCTTAAATTCATTGTTTCTCCCACATCCCAATGGTAAGTGAAAGATGAGAGGGGTGTGGGTGTGCTGGTTATAGACTTGGTTCCTGAATCTTTAAGCTTATTTTAGGATCCCAGCATCCATGTTTCAAGTGTTAACAGAGTTTTATTAGTAATTAAAAATATTTTGTTATCAATTAAAAGCTCCCCTTCTTGTTACTATAATAAACAGCTTTGTTGACTAGTACTTATTCTAATGATTGGGCACTTAAGTTAAGAAAGAGACTGGCAAATAATTTCACTGATTTCTGGGAGCTTAAGGACCAATGGAGTTAACAGCACTATTGTTTGCTTTCCTTCTAGAATTTGTTTTGATGCTGCATATTGCCTTAACCAGACTTTGGAGACCAAAGTTTGCTTGCTGCTGCTCCAAGTTCATGTTGATACTTGAATCAGCAAAACTCCTGAGCATATGAAAATTTAGTGTATGCCCTGAGCTTTGAGTTGAGTGCATACCTTTTTTCTTAAGAAGAAATCCTTGTGCTGAGGCAGTTAGGCTCATGGAGTTTGTAAAACCTACACAACAAAGGTGTTATTTTTATCTATAAGCTGTACAGCATCCAATTCAGCAATCATTTTTTATTCATGTGCTCAATTATCCAAATAATTTTCATGCCTTTTGTGTTTAGATGGTCATAATTCAGTATGATACTTTGATACAATGGTCAAAATGTGCTCAAAAATTATTTAAGCATTCAAGATGCTTGAAGGTGTTAACAGAGCCCTTTGTGCATCTTTTACAGTATGTATGTGGAAGTCCTTCTCTTTTAAAAATACTTTTCCAAATTATGTTCTTTGTAAGGAGGGTGTCACCTCAGCAAGGTTTCAGCTGTGAAACTCTGAGCAGAGTTGGGCTACATTAACACAGAAACAGCTCACCAAGTTCCTAGAAGTGAGTTAAATCTTAGTTCAGGTATTGTGTGATATTGAAGCTGACAGGTTATTCACTTTTAGCAAGATTAATCAAGTGGGAGTTTTTTTGAAGTATTTTATTTTTGGAGAAAAGATAGGAATGTTGTTATGCAGCAGTCTTTGTTAAAAGGTCAGAAATTTCTCTGGACATTTCTCTTCAGCAAGCCTCTGCTGCTGAAGACACTGCTGAAGATAAACACTGTTTGGGAGAAACTTAGAAAAAAACCTATTAATATGCCATCAAGCCTCTTCCCCATAGGCTTTTGAGGCCCCTGTTGAGCTTCAGCATGGTTATTACCAATAACCTCAGCCTCTTTCCGTGTTGTCTTTCACAGACAGTTACGAGCTCCCTTTGTCAGTACTCTGAGTGCAGATTTGTTTACACTGACCAAGCTCCAGCTGCACTAAAACCTGGGCATGCTAACACAGTGATAAATAGATCTTACTAGGCTTAGTACAGTGGCTTTAACACCTTTTTTTTCTTTTAACTGGCTTTGTAGTTTAGTGGCTCAGCTACTCACCAGGGCCATACAAGTTGCATTTGGCTGAGGGCATTGGCAGAGCAAGTTTTTATGTGCCTGAAGAGCAGGCAGTGAGGGGTTGTGTTTGCCTTGGAAGACCTTGCTGATACATCTCAAGAAAGTGAATTTCCTTGAGCTCTGCCTGTCAGTACTAAGGAAAAAGTAATTCAAAACCAGGCCCACTGACTGCAAAGGCCAGTGGAGTTCATTCCTGAAAATTAGCTCTTGTTGGAGAAGAGAATTGGAAATTTCTCCTAATGATAAGTGAGTTAAAAAGGGAAAATGGGACAAAGAAGACAGAAGATGGAAAGGTGTGGGCAGGTGGAGAAAAGCTAAAAGTACAGCAAAGAAAAAGGTGAGAGTGACTGAGAGATGGACAAGGGTTATTTTTTGAGTTATAGAACATGCTTCTGGAAAATCTGCATCTGGGAATATTGAGATCCACGCAGAAGCCTACATCTTGGTAAAGTCTGTGAATTTCAAACTTGAAAGGCAGAGAGAAAAGTGTCATATTTCAGATTACCTCAAAGTCCCAGCTGAGTAAAACTATTTAGTGACTATTTCAGGTAATAGGAGTGTCTCAAAAGACTTCCACCTACAAAATGCCACCAAATGGAGAGTTTCTCTTTAATAACTCATCTTCCTTTAACTGCAGCTGCTCCAGGGGCCAGATATAGAATGACTACATTATAAATATCAGGTTTCCAGGGTAGACCAACGATAAGTTAAAATGTCAGTTTGCCTAGTGCAAACACTTGACATATGTTGAGCAGAATATGGAGTAATGAGGTTGGAGTCTCTCTCTTTGCTCCTGGTCATCTCTCTTAGGAATATTTTTCTGGGTACATGCTTGACAGGGACTAGATGGCTGGCACCATTTCATCTCCTCTGTTCAGAAAACATTCACCAACTTAATGTGCAGAGAGCTGAACTGCTAATGCTCTGTATGAACTTGCTCATGGCTGGACTGTCAGGATGATTCTGCTGTGGCTTTAATGAACTAGCTGTGAGACCAATTACACCCTGTAAAAGATGTAATGGTTAATTAAACTACCGCAGTTGGTCAAACCTGAAGGCTACTGAAATACTAGGTGTGCATCTGGAAGTGAAGTGAGGCTGAAACACACAAGAGTTCTTTCTCTTCCTAGATACTTTGCTTTAATAAGTCCAGATGAGATGAGAAACTGAATAAATTCAAGAACATTTCCTTTTTAAGAGACAGGGAGTTTACTTAATGATTCCAAACCTGCCCCTTTCATTCCAGTTTCTAATGCACCATCACTTTCACCTTTCTCACATCAAAGAAGAGATGAAGATGGCCCCCCACAGAGATTGTGAACGCTGCTCTAATAGTGCTAGCAGTGAGAGGCTGATTTTCAGTTTAATACTCGGCCTGTAAGCAGCAGCTCCCTGATTTCTGCCCTTTCCCACAATCTTCTCTCTCTGGGGTGTAGGTGACTGTGGCAGTGCTGCAGCCCCACGTTTGCCTGGCATGTTTGGCTACTGCACCAGCTGTGGTGGCTGGATGTTGAGGGGAGAGAGTGGGGGCTGCATGACCTCATTTTAGCTGATCGGTGTTTTGGTGTCGCAGCTATGCTGTGCCTGTGAGGGAGGACTCGTGCTAACCTCTTGTCTCATGGGAGTGTTGAGGTTCTCTCTGGTCATGAGTTCCTCTCAGCCTGGTGGCCTGGTGTCACGGGAGCTCATCACATCTGTAAAAACAAGGGGCTGGGCTCTAGAGGCATCCTCCTCCAGTGGAGCTCAGAGCACCCCTGCCCAGCTGGAAGGAGGGGGAGCACTGCCACAGCAGCACAGAACAGCCAGAGGTGTGCTAACACCAGAGGGAGAGACACATCCCACCTGGCTTCGGGTACTTCCATTGGACAGTGGTCAGGAGCAAGAGGTGCCACAGGACCACCTCCGGGAGCTCGCTCCCTCTCTGCCCTGGGAGCAGAAGCAGGAGCGCTGCCTCTGCCTGACAGAAAGCTGCCTGGGACAGGATGGGCCAGGCCAAATGGCTGTGCCAGAGAAGTTTCTGCTTAGCTTCTAAACTCCAGTAAAATCAACCACTGTGCGATTTTGTGCCTCTCAAAACATCAGGACTGCAGAAGAGGGGGAAAAACGAGAGACAGAAGGAAAGCAAGAGATGGGGCTGTAAGAAAGGCAACCAGGGAAAAATGGGTCTGTGTGTTCACATGCACTGTGCCTGTGTGGGGAAAACAAAATGTTTTAGTCTGTAATTACAGATGAAGCATTTAAAGGGCATATAATTTAATGCCTCTGTTTTCAAAGAACCACTTCAAAGCTCATGAGCAGAGAGGTAAGTATTTAACTGTAGGTTGAAAATTATTCTAGGCATGATGAGTACCCCTAAAAACAAACAAACAAAAAAGCCCCACAACAGAACAAAACCAAACACTAAATCTAGTAACAGCTGGTTGTTTTCCAAGCACAGTCTTTCAATAGCTGCTTGAGACAAGAAGGAAAAAATCCAGTCTCAAAAAAACGACTTACAACTACTTTATGTAACATCTATGCTCTACCAGCTAGGGCTGGTAGTTCTCGCTTTTCATTAGTATAAATGCCCCACCCCTGCAACAGGGAATGAGTGATAATTGATTTTGATACAAGCTAGCATTGGTTTTATTTAGCATGTAAATGAATGCTGCTTTCAAAAAAAACACCATAGAAACAGGTTTTGGGATTTTTTTTTTTCAGATGAGAAACTATTTAATTTTCTTTTTGCATATTGTATATTTGAGGAAATTGAAATGTTCAGTCAAAAATGAATAGATTAATAAAATCTGGTAAGAAATGTTGTTGAATAGGCTATTATGTGTCTTGATAGCATTATCATTTCTTCATTTCTTGGCTTTATTTGTATTTTTTTCTCTTCAGCAGTAGCATTAATTTTCAGTCCCTTCTGTTCTGTGTGGGCTGTTGTCCAGTGACCTAAAAACTGACATGTGTTACAGATTTTGAACAATTACTGTTTATGCTTGGGAGGGGGGTACAAGGGGTTATTATTTGAGGAGTTGGTGTAATGTCATGCTTTTCTTTTATATATGTGTATGTATTTATATATATATATATATGTATATGTCACACACACTCTACCTATGTATGTATGTGTGCAGCTTGTCTTCTGTAAATAATTAGACATGAAGTTTGTATTCAGGAAAACTATAGTCTGGTGAGTGAGAGCAGGAACTGATGTGGAGTTGTAGAAACTTGATTTTATCTTTATCTGTCCTATCACCTCATTTGTGAGACGAAGTTGTCCTCTGCTGGCAGCCAGGTTGGGGTATCTATTTCCCCTGAATGTTTGTAGTTGCTTGCATAAAAGAGAACTTGTGGCTTGAGCAGGATTTCACTTGGCTGATGCAGTGTCCTGTGACAAAGTCAATATTTTAAGATACCTGTGATGCTGAGGAATTTTAGCAGTTTTGGCACCAACAGACAGCTTGTGGCTGAAGAATATAAGCTCACTGGGAGAAGTTGGGGACTTGGCCTCTAAAATATGAAGCTACTTAGTCGTGTTTATTATGTAAAAACACCTCCCACACCACCTAACTCCCCAAATCAACCAGTCACTGTCCATCACCATGTGGTTGAGGATGCTGCATCTGAGACCCTGCCACTGCCACTCATTGGAGGTTTGCCTTTGGAGGACCTGCAGAGCACAGAGCCTGCCCAGAAGGACTTTTTTTTTAAGTTATAGTTATGATAGGGCCAAAATGCATAGCAAATGAAGCTATACAGCTTCAATTTATTTGTGTAAGAACTGTTAATGTAAGCAGAAAAAAAGTAAAATATTTATCAAATCATGAATTATGTAGATCCTGCAGATATTACTAATTTACAGGCAGCAGAATTGTTTTTATAAAAGAATTAATAAATATTAAAAAGTCTCACTTTGCTTTTACATGAGATTACAGAAGGCCTCATGTGATGAACTACTGTTGTTTACTTGTGTTCCAATGGTGTTCTCCCTCCTTTAGCCTAAATTTTCCAAATATAAGCATTCTACATACCTAATAAATGCATTCTTTAATTTGTGATGATTTGATTATTCATAATTTGTTGCTTTATCCCAGCTGTTTCTGGATGCTTAAATATTAACCAAGAGGTGTTTTTTTTTCCCAATTTTTCTTTTGTTTCTACATGAGCATCATTATAAATAAAACATTTTTTCTTTCCATATGTCAAAGATGTTTAGAAATGAACCTCTTTTTTTGCAGTAGTAGCTGGGAACACAAACATGCAGCCGCCACTTCGTTAGATGTTCTTTTGTCAGAAACCCAACTGTTTGATTAGTTCTATTTAGAAGATGCTGGAGGCTCTGATGCTCTGTGAACACCTCTCTGCTCCTTAATGAACACTTCTGAATCCTCCAGCAACATGAAATCAAAGTCTTATTGTCTAAGCTGTTATGGGTAGCTCTGTCAGAGGGGCACTCATTTGCTGTGCTCAAGTTGACCTTAATTTGTTGGAAGACACAGGTCCCCCTCTTCAGGAGTCTCCATCTTTATAGCATAAGCTTATTGCTCTCACCTGAAATTCCTTTTTGGACTTGTTCACTTGAATCACAGACAGGAAGGACATGAGGATATTTAAGAGATCATTTGTCATGTAAGTTGTGTCAGCACGTGGATCCTGTAGCACCAGTGGCACCTCTGCTGTCACACTGATAACAGCAAAGGCAGGTATGGTCTGTGATAAGGGACTGTGACCACACAGCAGGAGCACCCACATCACACTCGTGGTTTCAGTTTCATCTTGGTGTGGGCTTTGCTTCTAAGGTAAATAAACCCAGACGTTATCTCCAGTAGCCCAGATGCAGACAGAAGGCAAAGCCTTGCATTGATGCACCCGACTCAGTACAGAATAGTTAATGAATTTTCCTACATAAAGGCAAGGCATGGATGGCCAATTAGGTGTGATGATTAAGTAATTCTGTAACCTTGCTTACCCTTTTAAACAGTGTGAAGAAAAAAGGTTGCATTAGAAAGCAGAAGAGAAATTGGTCGGGTGCACACAAAAGCTAATTTGTAAGGAGAGGGGAAAAAAAAAAGTGCCACTCAAACACTCTGCCTGTGTTGAGAAAATGAGATCAACGGAGGATTCAGACAGAGTGACTTGAAGAGGCAACAACATTTAAAACAGTTAATTCACAAGCCCTCAGTAGAACACATACCACTAACACACTACTAGTACAAACTAACAGAAGTTCGTCAGAAAAACTGCTCCTTTTTCTCTTCCTGTATCCAAAATGCCTGCTAGCATCAGACAGATCTGTGTTTTGAGTTTTTTACATTACAGAAGGAATTGAAGTAGCTAATAAATTGGCTGGTATTGTTTAGTTCTGTAATGGATAAGTCATGACAGGAAAACTGTACATGTGAGTTAATGAATGCAGTATTTATATCAGCCCTGCAGGGAAAAACGTAGAAAACATGCACATTAATAAACAGTTTAATACCCAGGAAGTGCAAAATAAACTGATTCCATAGAAACCCTAGAATGAGGAGGGATAAATATAACTTTAATTCCTTATTTGGCTAATTCTGCAATGCTTTGTGAGATTAACCTGTTACTGTGTGTTTGGGTGATTAACCTATTATACATAGTAATTAGCCTTTTAGTTATCGTGTCTGTAAATCATTTTTCATTACATGCTTGCTCTACGCTTGTGGACAGAAAAGCAAACTGGTCCTTCATGCATATCCCCAGACTTGGCTCTCCTTGTAATTCTTCCTCTGTCCTCTGGTTCTGAAGCTGCTCTCAGTTTTGGCTCAATTTCCATCCCAATCTTTTGTGCTTTTGTCATTCTCTCCTATGACTCATGCAGCTCTTTGCTCAGATGTGCAGATTATCTGAAGTATTTTCTTCTTCTTCAGCTTAATTATTTTTAATAGTGCTTTAAGGTTACATTGAGTGAAATTAGATAATAAGTTTCAATCTACTATTAAACAATTTTAATAATTTTGGGATATTAAAGACATTAAACATTAGCTAAAGGTAGACTCTTTCAATGAGACTTAACTTTTTTTATTGAAAAAGCAATAATAATAATAAGTGTTACATATTTGTTATGTTTCCTTTCCTCTGGATATTTCTTCAGAACATAGACAGTGTTTTACAGTTTCTTTTTTCATGTAACGGCTGTGTTCAGGATGCTTAGCAAGATATTATGTGTCATCCACAGCATTTTTTTATGTGCTGAAGTTGTGTTGTAAAGCTGGCGTTTCCATTAGAGTAGATCAGCGTGTTTTAGTCATCAGATGCCTATTACAATTATTTTATCACTTTTTTTTTTCCCAGTAGAGTAATAGCTTTCTCATTGATCTGGACATACAACTGATAGATGGAAATAGGGATGGGCTGTAAGCAGCAGGCTCCAACTGCATTAGATTGATGTATCAGGCTGCTACCAGCTGGGTGTGATAGGAAGATTACAGGGCTCCAACTGTATCTCTGTACAACTCAAAGTAAACCATGTAAAATTTGTCTGAAAGATTCAGCATTGAATCCTCCAGAGCTTCCTGTTAACGGCGGATGCAGGAAGTACTGAAAAGGGAACCTTAATTTTCAAAGACACTAAGGTTCAGCTCATCAGCAGCTCACATATTGTGATTCTATCTGTAGGTACAGGTCTTTGAGACAAAAATAATGAATTAAATTACCCAGAAGAACTTTCCCACTTTGTTTCCAGATGCACAAGTTATTTTCCTTAATAATAGTGACAACAGGTGATATTCATAACATCAAAATCGCCCAAGGAAGCATGAAGTGCAAGTATTCCCATCTTACTCTTGACTTTCTTTTGTTTGCCACCTGCAGCCTCTGTCCAAAAGTAACCCCAAACACAGGTTTATCTTTCAAAAAGCCAGATAGTTACAAGAAAGTGGCAACAAGTCTTCTGGCCTCTTTTATATCATTTATAAAATACGATTTTCATTGACTATATTTAGTGTAAACTCTATCTGCTCGTGTGACACATGTAAAAATTACACTCTAAGAGACACCACCAATATATAAATTGACTTACTTGCCTTCTGTACTTCCAGTCAAGTTTTAGGAGATATATTTATGTAACATAATTTAATGTTTGTAGGGACAAAATTTTTTAATTGGATACCAGTCACTGAAGATTGGTCAAAGAAAAACCAATACAAATATTGACTAGTTTGCAAGTAGTAGAATGACTTAAAGATTTGGTTTTTCTTCCCAGACAAACTTGTATTTCATTTTGACTTTAGGACCTAGCTTCACTAATGACTTTGGCACAGTCTCATACAATTAATTTTATTTGAAATCAAATGGTCAAAGGTTCAGAATGAACCCATGTGTCCACATTGGTGGTACAAAAATAGGAGCCTTAGCATAATATTGTTTTTTCTCATTTTTTCTTTTCCACAGATCTGTCCTTTTGCAGTCTTTGCTTGAGACTGTACTGTTTACTGAGTCACTGACAAATACAGATTCCTGGTTTATTTGAGACTCTGAGAAAGACAAGGCAGTGTAATATATGCAACAGAAACACTTGTGTAGTGTGGTTTAATCTGTTTGTAAAGGTTTGGGGTTTTTATGATAAACAACATTTTTGTTAAATTAGTACTGCAGTAGTTTAATGTAAAGAATTCTGTAAAATCCAGTAAATAGTTAGAAGATCTAGGAGAACAGATCTGAGCTTGGCAGGATCCCATGGGAAGCTGCCCTGGAGGGCAGAGGGGCTCAGAGCACAAGGACAGCCCTTCCCAACCTGCAGGAAATCAAGCAGTTGTGACAGGAAGCCAGCATAAGCAGAGCTTATATATGAAAACAAGTGTACCAAAGTGGGTAGAAGCTACCCAGGAGGAACCTAGGGGCTACCCAGAAGGAGCCTAGAAGGATTGTCCAAGATTGCATGGATGGAGAAGGGGTGTAGGAAAGCCACAACTTGGCTGAAGCTGAAACTGGGAAGGATGTGAAGACCAAAATACAAGTTTCTGTACACAGCCTTCAGCAAAAGGAAGGCTAAGGGGCATGTGAGCCCACCCCACACAGGAGCAGGAGATGTGCTGACTGATTGGTTACCTCAGATTTTTCTGTGTCTTCCTGTTTTTTCCTGTTAAATTCTGCCCTTAGCTCAGCCTCTGAGCCAAGTGGCAGAACTTGGGGGAGTGAAGAGTTACCTGCAGTGGAGAAAGATCAAGACTGATGGCTTTTAGGCCAACTGGACATCCCCAAGTCTGATGGACCAGGCAAGCTGCACCAGAGATGGGGAGAGGCTGGCAGGGGTACTGTGAGGCTACTCACTGTCACCTTCAAAGAGGCTCACAATGACAGGAAAGAGGCAAACATTGCTCCCAGCCTCAAGAAGGACAAGGAAGAGGATCCAGGGGAGGTTATACAGAAGATCCTCCTGGAAACCATTTCCAAACACAAAGATCAAGGAGGTGATTTGTAACAGCCAGCATGGAGTTACCATGGGCAAGGTGACCTTTTGGGTTGCCTTCTCTCATGGGTTGGCTGGCTGTGTGGGTAAGGGGAGAGCAGGTGATGTTGCCTACCTCTGACTTTAGCAAGGCCTCTGGCCTTGTCTCCCATAGTTTCCATCCAGAGAGACTGGTGAAATATGAGCTGGATTAAAAGACGGGTGAGAAATTGCTGAGAGGGATCAGGGGACATTTTGTTGCTGTGCCTGATGGGGAGGTGTAGAACAGGCGCAGCCAGGCTCTTCTCAAGAGTTATGTGACAAAAGGAGGGGAGGCACCAGACATGAGCTACAGTGCAGGAGATCCAGATCAGGGGTAAGGGAAATGCTTTTCACTGTGAAGGTACCCAAACAGAGGGGCAGAGGCCCAGGGAGGTTGTTGGGATCCCTTCCCTTGGCCCTGTGCAACCTGCTGTAGCTGATGCTGCTTTAAAGAGGTCTCTTCCAACCTGAGTCACTGTCCTCATCAATCTCAGGGAGTATTGAGCCTTTACTTCCCTGCACATTTGCAGTGGTGCAAAGGAAGAGTGTAAGTGTGTAGTATCATTTTAATAATTAGTTCTCAAGAATGGGTGAAGATGCTGTCTGTGCTGTGAGGCAGCAGACCAGCTCTGAGTCCTAGAATGACCCGTGTGAGTAGGTATTACTTGACCTGCATATAAATCTGCCTGAGACAACAGCATCATTCCCCCTGTGTAAACACATGCAGTTTCTCACTAGGTAATTAGGGCTGGGTTGGTGAAGGTGAAGGAAAAACTGAGAAGGGGAGGATGAAAGCTGAGGGCTGCAGCGGTGATGTCACCACCTTTCCTCCCTGTGGCATTCACAACAGAGGTACCGAAATTCAGAACAAAGGCGATTTACTGAATCTTCTTCTATACAGTTTTAGTAAGTGAGATTGACTTTAGACTTTGGTGAAAACTAAGCTAATTTAGTGTGCTTTGAGTAAATATCTGATCAGATTGTTGACCAGATTATTGTAATTGCAAAGAAAGAGGAAAAGACTTGTAAATGCAGTAAAAATGAACAGGTTTCCAATATGTACACCTAATTTTTTTATTCCTGGAATGCTGCCTCAAGCCTTCCCAAAATCAAGCAGCCATTATTTCTGAAGTTATAGCTAAATTGAAAGAATATTTTGCCTAGCAACTATTTTGAGAATTCAGTTCATCTAAATGAAAAAAAAAACAAACCAACCCAAAACCTAACAGCTAAATAGCAGGTTTTGTAAAGTATCTGAAACTGATTTTCGGATGTGTGTCTAGGAAATAACAAGAAATTTGGATGTCTGACGCAATTAGTGTATTTCAAAAAGGTAATGGAGGGTTAATTTCTTTTGTATAAATGTGAAATATTCACTCAGTGATAAAAGGACTTGCAACCCAGTTTTGCTGCCTTGTGCAAATAAACATTTCTAAAGCTGCACAGCTTTTAGAAGTAAACCCAAAAAAGTAAAAACTTTTGACTCTTTTGCTCTGATACTTCTTCTCCCAGCTTTCAATTGAATACTTTATAAATTCTCTGAGGAACATGTTATACTGTCTGGGGAGCAAGCAATAAAAAGGCCAACTCAAAGCAAAACATTTAAAATAAATGCCAGTTTAGGGCAGATGTTTTAAAAGTGATATTTAAAATGAATGGGCTAACAATAAACATTTGAAAAAGTTTGCAACAAAATCAGAACAGTACCCACACTGAGCTCTCTAAGAGGAAATTTAATTTGTATTTGTTTCACTGTAATTTCTGGTTAATTCCTAAGCACAAGAGAATTAGTTTTAATGGAACAGTAAGCATGAAGTATTAAAGTTTCATTGAGTTATCATGGGAGACTTAATTTGGCTCATGTTCCTGTCCGAGGCAGTTCCTGCCTTTATTTATCCTTTTAGTAGGTTCCAGTAGGGCTGAATAGTATATTGCCTTTTCCTATTAGTAATTGCTGCAGTGCTGTTGTCCCACACCCTGAGAACAGGTCTCAGAAATATCCCTTCTAGGTTGAGTGGAATTTTTCATATGCATAGCTATTTATGTGGAGAAGCGTTCAAACTTGAAGCCCAAGTGTTTTCCAGGGAAATAATTCTCTGTCATAGCTTGTAACTATTTAAGGTTTTTAATCATGCTGAGATAAATTGAGTGAAAGAAAATAGTTTGCTTTCAATCATAAAATCCAGCTGCTCTAGTAAGCACTGAGTTAGTGAGTTTATTAGGTTGAAGACATAGGTATCTATTTGTATTTATGCTCCTAGAACGTTCATATTATGAGGAAATACCTTCTGTCATTCAGAAGTTCTGTACTATCTCTGGCAGAACTCCAGGCAAACTTATAGAGTGCTTTTCAGACAAATATGATAGTAAACTAAAGCTGTCATATTAATTCATTTTAGTGCTGAGCAAACTAGTTGAGGCTCGATAAGGATCTATATTACATCTATTCTGAACCTGGGCCAATTCCTTATTTTTAGAACTGAAATCAAGTTCGAATCTTGAGGTCTTGAAACATTTTTCACTTCTGGCAGACCTGAAATTCCAAGTGGCCACGTATCACATAAGACTAAGCTTGTAGTATTTTTACTCTTGAAAGTAGTAAGGATTTGTAAAGGAAAGGTATTGGTGGTGTAGGCTTTTTTGTTTATTCTTGAGGGGATAGGGGTGTTGTGTATTGAGGTTTTTCTTGTTTGGTTGATTTGTTTAGGGTTTTTGAATATGTGGGGGTTTTTGGTTTCTTTTGGTTTGAGTTTGGGTTTTTGTTTGGTTTTTAATGCTGTTGGGTTTTGATTTGGTTTTTTTTGGGTTCACTTTCTTTTGTTTTGTTTTTTCTGAAAGATATTTTTTATCTTGGCAGTGAGAGATAAAACTTCAGGTAGAACTTAGCCAGCATTCTGGATAACTGCAGACATATAGCACTGCTCCTGTGGTTTATCTGAGATCAGAATATTTTGTACCTGAAAGATTATCTTGTATAGATGGAAGAAGTGTTTATCTTTTCTATTTGCAGTACACAAATTAGTAGTTTAAAACTACTTCTGTGCAGAATAGATTCTACAAATATGTTATAAATCATCCAGAGAAATAGTTGTAGCATATGTTTTCCTCTACATGTTGTATCTGAGAAGCCCTCATAAACTCTGAAAATATTGGCCTTGAGAGACTGTTATAATTGCCTATGACAAGCATGCTTAAAATAGCAGATAATTTCCATACATTTCAAGCTGAAATAGGATTTGAGAGATTAGTATTTGTGAGTGATTAAGTGGTAGTTATGCACAGTGTGCCTGCCTATGTGTTTAAGCATAGCAGTATGAATTCAGTTCAGACCTCACATGATGGACAGGGTTCTGTTTATTTTGCCATTTTGAATGAGTCTCTTGCTGGTTTTGGTGCTTTCCCTGGGCTAAACAAGTCTGGCTCCCCCAGCTGTTCCTCACAGGGCTTCTGCTCCTGCCCAGACCATCCTGGAGCTCCCCTGAACTCATTCCAGTTTCTCCTTGTGTCTTGAGTTGGGTTTGTGTGGAAAAGCTTTGGTAGCAGGAGAGCCACAGGGTTGGCTTCTTGAGAAGCTGCCAGAAGCTTCCATGGTGTCTGACAGAGCCAATGCCAGCTGGCTCCAGGATGGACCTGCCTCTGATCAAGGCCAAGCCCATCAGGCACAGCAGAAGTGACTCGGGGATAATGTAGTTAAAAGGGAAAGAAAAGTTATTACACTGAAGCAATTGCAACCAGAGAAGAGAGGAGTGAGAATATGTGAGAGCAACAGCCCTGCAGACACCAAGGTCAGTGCAGAAGGAGAAGGGGAAGGTGCTCCAGGTGCCAGAGCTGTCCATGCTGAGGACTATGGTGAGGCAGGTGTGGAGGTCCATGGTGGAGCAGGTATGTGCCTGTGGCCAATGGAATGCTGCACACAAGAGCAGGTGGATGCCCAAAGGGCATGACGCCTTGGGAATCCTGTGCTGGAGCAGGCTTCTGGCAGGGCCGTGGAGAGAGGAGCCCATGCTGGAGCAGGTTGGCTGGCAGGACTTGTGACCCATCAGGGAACCTACACTGGAGCAGCCTGTTCCTGGTGACTGCATCCTGTTGGAGAGACTCGTGGGGAGCAGCTTGTGCAGAACTGCAGGCTGTGGGAAGGACTCACACTGGAGAATGCTGTGAGAAAAGGGTGAAAACTGCAATCTGCAGAACATGGTACAGGACTGAATGAAGGCTTATATTCTCTAATGTCCTCTAATGATACAGCCTTTGCCTTAACAGAGCTGCTGCTGTCTGGTTCTGCAGTTACAGGGGCCCTGTCTGTTCTGATAGCTCGGTAGGGGAAGCAGATTGATTCATCACTAGTTGATTTCTGAGCCTGTAAATCTAAGTCTGTGGAAGCCACTTTATTAAAAACTAGTGGCATATCATACCCATCCTCTGGAACACAGAGTTATTTTATGTTCAATCTTCTCAACAGTTAAAGGGCTTTGGTTTCTCTCTGTTTTTATAGATAATGACCATGAGACTTACTTTTGTCAGATTGAAATAATAACTTCATTTGCCATTTGCTATTCAGTAATAAATTGATTTGGGGAGGAGTGACTAAAACATGCAGATTATTTCAATGCAAGATATATGGATTTGTGTAAGTCCAATACTTCGTGATCAGATTATGAAGGAAAAAGCACTCTGGAAGCTCTTGATTTTTAAAGTTCTGTTTCTATTTATAAACTCGGTTAGGAAGGCACAGCCTAAGCAGAAAGACAAATTCAAATCACACTTTTTATGTAATAGTGCTCATTTCTCTGAGGATCTGAAATGTCCCATTCATCAGTTCTGTTATCTCTTGGCTTGATGAGCACTTAAAGCTGAAACATGTAGCTATCTTAATCTACTTTGAGATATAGTACTTTTGGATACGTAAATTAGAACCTGCACTAAGGGAACCACATAATTTCTTACACTGGCACAAAGCAGCCCTGATGAAGGTAGACATTTTTCTACCTCTTGTTAAACTAATTAATTTTTGAAACCCCATTTGTTGTGATTTTTTATTAGTTTTTTCCCTTCCTATCTGAAGATAAGGAGTCTGAAAGAAAAAAAGCCCCACAAAACTATCCCAGAAGATTTTACCTGATGAATTGGACATTATAATCAATTTTGTGTGCTTACTGGGTGTTGCAAATGGATGAGAGAGGGATATTAATGGTAAGATAGTTGTGGAAATGAACAAATCACGAGTGCAATCAATCTCACTTGTGTCTTCAGGGAGGAGCGCACTGCAGGGCTTAGCATGAACATGACAGCTTGACAACTCAAGGTTGTTTCACTTTGAGAAGTGAAGTCATGTGGTGGCAGGCACATGGTAGCAAGAGCGTAGCCCAGAAGGGTAACTGGGGCAGTTTGTGCCTCACAGAGGAACAGTGGCTGCACAGGGCTGGGTGCTCTGGGGGTTGCACCCCAGGAACCTTCAGCCTTGTGTGGCAACCCCCAGGGATGCTCCTCCTGAGATCCAGCCTGAGCCTCCCATGTGTCTCTTTATGCTCCCTGTTCCTCACTCTCCCACCTTGCACCACCGGTTCAACATTCTTGACTTTGATCTTAAGGACAGAAAGAGTGTCAAGTGGAAATACTTGGGAAGAAAAATGGAAACATGCTTATTGGTAATGAGAGGTAAAAAAACCCCTCGTAACTTCTATCAAAGTGCTTGCAGTTTGCACTGCTGCAGTCATTTAATTGTGTGGTTATGCCTGTGTTAAGATGTGTTTGTTTTCATCAAAGATGGTGAGACCCAACAGATGTAGGAGGAAGATTAAATAGCAACAAAAAGCAAGCAAACAAAAGCCTTGTCTTAAAGTATGTTTTCACATATGAAGCAATCATTTTGTTTGGAGGAAAAATAAAACCTCCGGTTCTGTACTACTACTTGAAAATGCTTATCAGTGCTTTTTGTTTGTAAGTGTCATGGGGTTAAGGCTTATGTAAATGAGATTTTCTGATAAAGTGAAGCCAGGGGAAAACTGACATCTCTTCCAAGATCCTCAGGAGATGTGACTTAGGGACAAGAGGGTCAGTCCTTTCCCCTCGAGATCCTGCTGTCCATCCCACCTAGGAAGACCCAGCTGACCCATGGTTCTCCGTGGCACCCATGGCAAACGTTGGTGTCAGTCAGGAGCAAAGGCAATGTGGCCTCTGCCATGGTGATTTTCAAATGTTTGAGGTGTTGGCATAAAATGCTGCGTTGTGCAAATGTACAGAACAAGCAGCTTGTTGTGAAATAGCCTTGGACAGCCAAGGAAGTCACTGCTGAAAGGGTTTCACCTCTGACTGATCTGACAGGAGTTGTTTGTCCTGGTCTTGTCTGTGTTTGTTGACTCAACTCACAGAATCAC
Source organism: Aleadryas rufinucha (assembly GCA_013397815.1). Classification (NCBI taxonomy): domain Eukaryota; kingdom Metazoa; phylum Chordata; class Aves; order Passeriformes; genus Aleadryas; species Aleadryas rufinucha. The sequence continues at coordinate 663,345 of VZTH01014292.1, read as the reverse complement.
AAAGAGTATTTGGATTCGGAAGGGATCCCACAGGGATCATCGAGTCTAACTCTGTAGTGAATGGCCCATAGGGGACCAAACCCACGACCTTGGCGTTATTAGCAAGCCATTAACATGCTCTAAACAAAATGATTGTAAATGTCCTCAAGTTCAGGCCCCTTGTTGATTGGGGGAGAGTGCAGTCTTCTGCTTCTTATTACAGTTTTATAGGTGGCACATGGTAGGTGTAGGCATGACACTGACTTTGCGTGACTACATGCTTGGGTTTTATTAAAAATCATCTCTGTGGTTCATGAATTTATTTCAAGAAACAATAGCAACTGCCACTTGCATGTTATAGAAAAATGAGATGAAACCTGGTTTCCTGTCTTGAAGGTCAGAAAAATGTAAGTTATACGAAGCAGTAACATGAGCCTAAGTTGGACTCTAAAATTTTAAGAGGGCAAGGACAACAGTTTGCAAAGTATTAGCCACATCTGAAAGCAATTAATTAAATTAAATGGAACAATGAACCACTTCCTGTAGCTGCACTCCCTGGTTTGTGACAAATTGGTTAAGTCAGTTGTACTAATGAGGTCAGCTTGTTCTGAGATATTTGATTCTAGAATAAGTAAGGTCCAAAGATCTTGAATTAGGAGTTGCCATCTTCTGCTCAGAGGTCGTAAAAGCCCCATTGAGGCACCTTTAATATGAAGGGCTGTAAGATTTTTAGTACAACACTTCAGCTTTTGACAGCATGCCATAATGGGTACCCATGAAGTGAGCAAAATGCAGCAATAATAAAAACCTGGGGTTTTGGCAAGAGTCAGAGGATTGAACTGGTTGCTGTTGGAGAAGGTTGATGTATTTTGAGGCACTTGTAATTTTATGAACCTGATCTTATCTGAGGCTCGTGGTACTGAAAGCATGTGACCAGTCTGTGTGCAAAAGGAAAAGGGTGAAAAAATTTCTCCATCCATAAGAAATTGTAAAATAGTGTAAACTAATAATACATTGTTTAATATATTGTTGAATATATTGTTTAAATGTTTATCACAACATTTAATGGGGTTTTTTTGTTGGTTTTTTTTTCAGAATAAACTCAGAATCTTGAGGAACTTGGTCAGGTTATAGAAGTATTACTTTTGTTTCCTCTAGAGAGGAAACAAAACCAGAAAACATATTTGACACTAATCTGCTAGCGGCTAAGAAGGAAGAGCTCTATTTCTATATAATCTTTTGAATTTCCTTTTGCTCCTTTCACATGACCCAAATGAAATTTGAAGGTTGCATGTCCCTGAGCTTTAGGAAAAGGAACTACTAATTTTAGTAGTAGTAAACCTTTTTGAGAAGTGCATTTTATGCTGTCTGAGAAAAGGCAAACTACATGAATATGTCTTCTATGCCTATTGGCCTATTCTAATAAAACTATTGATCTATCTGCAGCCTCTTCCTAAAAGTTAAACCATGAATAATTGAATTAGTCCATTCTAAACCTCTGGTAAAAGGCTCTTTATTTGCATTTTATGGCCAAAAGCACCCAGCAAAAACCACACCAAACCCCAAACCTCTGTGTTCGTGGTTTTACCCAAAAGTGATGTTGAGATAGCTATCTGTTATTCTGTGATTGAAGGGATGTGTACATTCTTGTAATTATGATAGCCTGGAGCTTTGCAATCTTTTCAGTTTGCATACAGGAATTTTGTGGGAAGGGGAGAAATGGAAGAAAAGGTAGTTGAATAAAGACATGCAACTCAATTCTGTGTACATGTATGTATTCTGTACACATCCAAGCACAGGAAAATTTAATTTAACTTGCATTAAAAATATGTTCTAAATAACTTCCTGTAAATTAACATCTTTAGTGTCCATGCTAGTAATTCTTTGACCTGAATCAGTTGACTAACATAGCATTAAGTCTCAGTTTATTGCTCTTCAGTTTTTGTTTTCTTTTTTTAAAGATTGACATCCTAATCCTTGGCTTTCATCTTTTATATGTTATGAATAAAAAGTGGGAAATAATGTGAATATTGCTCTCACATCCATAGGCTCTGCTGTAGAAGCTAAACTGGACTATTTTGCTTTAAAACACTGAGTCTGAAGCTGCTATATCAGGGGAAGCTTGACAAAGCAGGGGCGATGGAGCTGACATTTGAAGAACTGGGCTGTTGTGTCACAAGTTAGGCCAATAGATGTCAATCTAAATCCTGTAGAGAAAAGCAAACTAATGAGTCAGAAATGTACTGGTGCTGTATGTTTGCCCTCCAGACCTGAAACATTTGTTGGTCTCAGGGAAAGAATAACTTCAGGAAACTCCACTTGGAATTTAATTTTAACTGTTTTCAAAGGTTGTGATGTTTTAAGAGAAGATACTGTTTATCAGTCATAAAAAAAGAATGTGTTGCAAGTATTGTTGTGCCTTAAGCAGCTCACTTCCCTCCTCTCACTCCTCCAGAATGCCCAAAGAGTGCATGAAGAGAACTAAATTACAGGGAACTGCTTTGTACAGTGTGACCCAATAAATTGCTTCTGTCACATTAGCTAGAGATACCTTTTGAGAAGGTACATTCGTGCAGTTTCTTTAATGATGATTTCTGTGTCATGTATAAAACAGTCCTTCCTAACTGCCTGCCTCTGGGACAGGGAGCTGGCAGTGAGGGCAGTGAGGAAAGGGGCCGGGACTGGCAGCCTGGAAGCCCAAATGTGCAGGGTGGTTCCTTTTCCTGGCCATTATCGGCTTCTGTGTCCTGCCTCAGGTTGTCCACTGGAAGCCATGGCCATGTGTCCTCATCAAATGCATATGGGTTTACCTGAAAACTGCCTACCCTGCACAGTAAGGCTTAACATATGGAAAATATAGTGCAAAAGCAAAATGAGCACAGTGCAGTTATTCAATGTTGTAACCACTGTAGGAGCTAGAAAAATGGCTGTATACGATGGTTTCTATTTTAGGAAAAGGGGTTTTTGTTTGTTTGTTTGCTTAGGTGTTTTTTTTGTGTTTTTGTTTTTTTTTTTTTGTGGACCCTGAAAGCTGGTCAACTACCTGCTGAATCATAGAATCATAGAAAGGCTTGGGTTGGAAGTGATCTTAAAGATCGTGTAGTTCCCACCCCCCTGCCCTGGGCAGGGATGCCGCTCACTAGATCAGGTTGCTCAGGGCTCCAGCCAAGCTGGCCTTGGACACTTCCAGGGACGGGGCATTCACAACATCTCTGGACAGCCTCCACTGCCTCACCACCCTCTGAGTAAAGAATTTATTTCTAACATCAAATCTAAACCCGCCACTCTCTTTCACTTTAAAACCATTGCCCCATGTCCTGTCACTCTGCTCATACATGCAGTCCCTCTTCTTCCTTTTTATAAGCCCCCTTTAGGTGCTGCGAGGTTTCAGTGTGGTCTCCCTGGAGCCTTCTCTTCTGCCCTGGCTCTTTCCTTGAAATAGGTATGAAATGAAATAGGTATATTAAGGTTCTGAAGGGGTGTTTTTTGTTTTTTTTTATAAGGAAAACACTAACTGTAGGTAGTTTTCTTGACACGACAGCCTTCTGCTTTGCCAGGTCTGAGGGTTCCACAAAGCAGGGAAGATGTACTTGAGGATTTCCACTGTTATATAATTCTAAGGCAGCCCCCTCTGAGATACCCAGAGAGGGGGAGGATGTGCAAAGGTGTGCAGTTCACTCCGGCTTTGTCAGCCAATTATTCCAGGTTGGTTGCAGTGATCGGCTTTTATTAATATTACATGTTGGTCTGGAGAAGATGACAGTCTTCAGGCAGTTCCATTAGGGGTCTGAGTTAATTTTACTGCTGTATAGTGAAACAGTGATGCAAAATAAATGGCAACAATGGTGCAGATACCAAAATGTCGGCTTGTTTTCTGAAAGTCATCATGGCAAAACTGGGAATTTTTATTATAGTGTTTTAATATAATGGGAATGTCTGTCTCAACATCAGCGTGTCTGAAATACATGGCATTTTACTGCTTTTGTAGGAATAGTCAGAGGCAATAAATGGTTTTTAAATCAGAAAATGTTTACTAAGTAGGAGGTTTAAATTTATATGATTTACAGAGGCATTGAAAGCCCATGGCATTTCCAGATATTTTTGCATGTTGTTTGAATTCAGACTTGTGCTTTTCTGACAGATTATGCTGGATCATTTTAATACCTAGCAGGTGTTTTCAATGAACATTTTTAAGTAAAAGCTGTATCTGTGGTAAACCTCCAGCAATGCGTGAACTTTTCTTAATCAAATGGTAGGCAAAGGTAGCAGCAGAGAAAAAACATTGGAAAAGAAGTTCTGATGTACTCTGATGAGGTTTTTGGTAGAGTTTGGATAATATTGGTATTTTCAAAGCTCTGTTAGAAATGCTAGTGATCAGAACTGTCTGGAGTCAAGAAAAACTCCAAATTTTGTTTAAAGATGATGTGAATATACAAGTATTTTGAGTAAATGTACAAGATAAGCTACTGTTATTGGAAATAGAAATCCCATTCTGTATGTAAGGCTTTGGATTGTTCGGTTTTGATTTTTAACTTGAGTTTCTTTGGGTTTTTTGGTTCTGCAGATCTGCAGTTGAGTGTACTTCTCAGGTGACCAGTAGCAAATACTTACGATCCACTTCAGAACTTGAAGACTTTATCTTCCTTATATCTGTGAAATAAATGACATCATGTACAACATGATCACAGATCTTATAGAAGTAGATGACAGGATAACAGTATGTTTCTCACAGTTCAGATGGCTGCAGCAGAGAATGTAATGAGCCATAATGGTATAATTTTTCATGTTAGAATTTTAACACTGTGTTTTCTACAGCTCTTAATATATCATGCATTAAACATGTTTCAGAAACCGCAGTGAGTTATGTATTCATAGTGTCAATAAAGGAAAATAGTCTGACAACCACATGGAGTGATGAAAATCTGTCCTAAGGCCCCTCTCTATTCTTTTTCATTGAAGTTGTTGAAAGGAAAGATAACAACCTGGAAGAACCTCACATTTAAAAGGTGTTGTGGTCATAAGTCAGAGGTAATAGCTTGGTGTCTTGTGCTGCTGGCTTGGTTACAGACATAGCCCAGAGTGTCTGGACTTCATACAAGAGAGGTCACTGTACTCAACCACTGCCCCTGCCTAAAGGGGAAATGATAGCATGGAGATGCTCTTTTTGAATGGGGCTTTGAGTACTTTGTCAGAACCCAGGTAGAAAAGGGAAATTATGTTTGCCTTCTGGAGGAAGATTAAAAATAGGATTTTTGGAATCCTGGAACCAATTTTTCTAGGGGTAGAATATTTTTGAGCCAGTAATGCTCTTGACTGCATGTCTTTATCACAGATACCTCAAAGCTGTCATGCCAGAGAGCAGAGTGAAAATAGTGTCAACAAAAAAATAAAATGAGAAATTGCTCTTCCATCAACCCATTGCCTGAAGTCATAGATGGTGTTGATTGTGTCTTGTCTTAGCAGCATATACAAGGGAGGTAAATTGCAGTAACAATAGGAGACAGCATATCTGATTCGACTAAGAAACATAGTTACAAAAAATACCATATAACATTTCTTTGGATTAAATTTTTGAAAACTCTGAGCAACAAGGTGACCTTTCAGTTGATTAATCCCAAACTGGAGATTATTTTTTTTTTTGTGAAAGAAAAGCAGCAGACTCAGAAAAATGAAAAAAAATTGCCAGTCACTTGGAAGGCAGTGGTGTTTTCTAGGAACTGGTCTTACTGACATGGGAAGTAGAAATAAAGAAATTGCTGAGAGACCCCACTTTATAGCTTTTTGCAGAGCCAGCTGCAGCCCTGATGGCAAGAGAAGATGGGTGGGCTGCATGGTGGGTTTTCACCCACTCTGATACTTAGTACAGTAAGGAAAAAGCTCCTGTTTCCAAGTGCTGCACCTTGGCACAGCTTCTCCTTCACCGTTTTGTTCCCATGAGACCACACCTGGAGTCCTGTGTCCAGCTCTGGAGCCCTCAGCATAAGAAGGACGTGGACTTGTTGCAGTGAGTCCAGAGGAAGGTCATGAAGACGATCAGAAGGCTGGAGAAGAGAAGGCTCTGAGGAGACCTTAGAGCACATTCAGGTGCCTAACGGGATCTAGAAGAGAGCTGAAGAGGGACTTTTTTTACAAGAGCATGTAGTGATAGTACAAGAGGGAATGGCTTTAAATGGACAGAAGGTAGATTTAGATTAGATATTAGGAAGAAATCCCTTACTGAGTGTGGTGAGACACTGAACAGGTTGTCCAGAGGAGCTGTGGATGACCCATCCCTGGAAATGTTCAATGCCAGACTGAATGGGTCCCTGAGCACCTGATCTAGTGAGTGGCATTCCCGCCCATGGCAAGGGGGTTGGAAGTGGATGATCTTTCAGGTCCCTTCCAGTATATCCCATTCTGTGATCCCCCTTGGGGTCCCTCCTCCAGGGCTGAGGCCTGGAGCTGGGACACTGCCTGCCCTGGGAGAGAATGGGAAGCCAGGTCTCATGAGGGCCGAACTTGTCACCTTGCAACAACTTGACAGGGCTGCATCTGCTTATTAATGCGTGTCACAGTGGAACAGTTTGTTCCCTGTGTCTCTTAAGAGGATTTTCCTGTGTTACAGTGTCAAAATCCTGCATAATTTCTGCCTGATTTTCATGGAGGCATAATCAGACTTTTTACTCAGCTCCATCCCTGAAGACAGTTCTCTGCTGCTGTTCTCTTAAAATAAACCAGTTCTTTAATGAAACCTTCTGTAATGAACTGCACTGTCACTGTAATTTTGTTTATGAAAAAATATGAAAGACATCAAGGGAACTACAGTATACGTGTAATGTTATTATAAGAGTGCCTCCTGCCAATACTGGAAACCACAGTTCAGCTCTTTGAGAAGATGGAATATGTTCGTGTGCAATGGAATTACAGTTCAGTTTATGTTTCTTGGAAACTTAGTACTTACATTTATTTTACGATGTCTCAGATCTCCTCAAATGTTAATTGAAATAGATCTGCAAGGCTGAGATATTGGAAGATGCTTTCTCCAGAACATGTTATTCTGAATTGGGTTTCTTTATTGTCTTTTGGCTATTAGGATTGTATTAACCATTAGTACTGGTATTATTTTACAGACTGAGCATTAACTTGGTTCTAAATAAGAAAAATATTTAGATTAGCAGAATTATATTGCGATCTTATAAATTCATAAGAGCATTCTGGTATATATCAATGATAATAAAGTTTACACTGAGCTACAGTGGAACTAAGAATAAAGCAAAATGAAAACAAGGGATAAAAATTAATAGTGGCTTGACTGAGGAAAAGCCATATATAGTTTATAGCCGCATTCTTCTGCCTTCTCTGGGGTAAAACTTGCATTTGATTTTTGTAGACTTCTTCCTGAGTAATGATTAAGGAATTGGGTTCCTATTTTAGTGGTTTCTCAAAAGTTTTGATGTATCATAGATGAAAAGATGCCTTTCCATTATTTTAACAAAATGACTGGGATGAGATCTATATAAATAATTTACTCAAAATTATATGCTGGCTGCATCATGCAATAAAAAAAAAAGTGAAAAAAGGTAATTTTTTCTCTTCCTGCAAAAATCAAGAATTGGCATCCTTTGAAAAGCTCCTTATGGAAAAGCTTTCCAGTGATATAATTCATTTAGCTTTGAAGTGTCATTTGGAAATTAAACATGAAGATGCTTTATTTAGAAAACATCAAAACAATCTCTTTCAGGGAAAAAAAAACCCTCCTGTGTTTGGAGGCATGAATCACAAAATTCAATAAAGTCCATGCATATTGACAAACAAGATTAGTATGTGGGCTTTTTTGCTTTGTTTTCTGTTATGTCTTTGAAGTTGCCAGCGTGTCCTGTGGTCCCTGGGTCTGAGCAATTCCGATTCAGCTGACACCAACCCTACCTGAGCGGGAAGCAGACAGCACTTCTGCCTGTCTATCTTTTTTCTCCAGGACCATGTGCTGGAGACACCTCATGTCTGCTGAGAACTGTGATCTGAGTCTGTTAAAATCACTGAAAGATTTCCAATCGATTTCAGTGGGTTTCAGTTAGTACTTTAAGGAAGGATTAACAGCACTGCCTCTGCTCCTTCTCTCCTAGCCTTGGAGAATGGGGAGAAAAAGGTTTTGAGGAGGGGTGTATCAAAAAGTGCTCTTTCTTTTTCTCAGTAGTTGGGAGGTTGTAGAAATAAGGTAGAAAGAAGAAAAAAATCAGTGAATTCTGCTATTTTCTTCCATTGTTTGAGTTCTGTACACATGGCAGAATGTCCCTGGACCCAGATGATAACCTTAACTCTCCCTGCCAGTACCGTGCAGTTGTGTGTAACCTGCCCCTAACCCACAGCAGTCTGCTCTTCCCAGCATCAAGGTGCACCAGCCCTGAGAGTGAGGCAATAAAATTGCAAGATGAAGGTCAGAGGGATGTACATAGAGTTGTCAGAACTTCTTGCTATATGCAGCACAGCCCCTGAGCAGCTGAAAGGAGGTTAGACAATAGAGCAGAGCTCCTTCCAGAAATGTCTGGAGAGAGGACAGCTGGGGCTGCTCTTGGGAAATGCTCTAGAGGGGTCAAGACCCTAATTTTACACAGGGTCAGAGATGGTGTAACTTCTCCATAAAACTTGTGCTGGACCCTGTAAGTCTTGGCAGTCACCCCAGTCAGTAGGACAAAACCCTTCTACAGTGCATCTGTGCACAAGCAGTGGCTGAGGAGTCAGTGAAACCACTCACTGGAGGACTGATTACTCATATGAATACAAGGTTACTGATTCAAGGCCATAATTATCATGCAAATGGTTTACAATATGGACAATGTTTTCCTCCTGGTTTTGGACACAGAATTTTGTGTAGTTTTTGGCAGATGCTTCAATTTAGGAGCCAACACTGGGGCTCTCTGAAGAATAGGATAAGCATTGCCTGTTTATATTTGGAGGCACCTCTGCTCATTTCCTCCACATGAAATAATGCTTTGTTGTTTCCATATTCATCTAGTATTTGCATCAGTGGGTTTCTTTGTCAATTATTAGCAGTTTTTGTAGATGAAAACAAAGAGAATTTTTTAAAGAGCCAATAAATGTGCCAAGTAGAGAAGGGAGCAGAAGATTGTATGTGATGCTTTGTTCTGGCTGATTAGTATTTAACAAGAAATGAATTTGTACAGTTAAATGAGATTCAGATAATTTTTTATTGTGCACATAATCTTATGTCAGAGGAAATTTGTTAAATTTTCCACTTTTAAAGCCCTTAAAGTGTATGGAACTGCTAATGTTTTAGTATAGAGAGTCATAGAGGTGTACAAATGAAGTGGTATTTTGAAATGTAGTGTCAGAAATAGATTTCTGTGTGTTCTTACCTGTATGAGACTAATATAAACATTTCAAAATTGGAGCTACTCATATTAAGGCTAAAAATCACCAAATATGTCTTTTTAATAATAAAAAACACCAAAAAGAAAATTAAAATTAAATGCTAGCACAATAAACTGGCACATTATACCGTTAGTTTATTAATTTTGATCTCTGTAGCATATGGTAGTTTCATGCAGCTAGGGGCTATGGCCACCTGTTAATACTCCAGGGTACCAAAGAAAAAAGGATTTGCTTGTTCAGTGATGAAAAACACACTTCTGTATTCTGATTAAAGGAGGAGGTTGTTGGTTTTTTGGGGTTTTGGTTTTTTTTTTGTTGTTTTTTTTTTTTAATACCTAGTGTGTATATTTTCCTTTATAAGTAACTTTCTAAAATGGAAACAATGAGTCAGATTTCATGGAGGCTTATTTAGACGAAATACGAGTTGTTTTTCCCAAAAGCCCAATCGAAGCTTTAGAGAATTTACATTGAAAAACTACCTGGCAGCAACACTTCCCTGTTGAAGGAATCTGCACCTTGCTGCATTTTAAAAAACCAGTAATTTAATACAAAAATATTGTTTGCAGTAGATCCCTTAACGTAAATATCAAGTCAGTGCTGTGTGTATCTGCTCTGTTACTTTATGAGGGATGTTTGGGAGGTTCCACAGCAGGGCTGGTGCTTGTCCAGGGACAGGGCTGAGCCATCTCTCCCAGCTGGACCGTGGGTGGCTGGCACGGAGGCAGCGCCTGGCCCGCACCAGCCGGGGCCCTGCCAGTGGCACGGGCTGCTGGCACCGCTCTCAGTGGGAGTGAGGGGCTGTTCTGCTGTGACTGGGATCAAAGTGCCTCCTTGCAGCAGCAGCTGCACTCTCCCCCACATGCCCCCCTTGGCTCCCCCAAAAGAGATGGGCCCGGTGTTACATCAGATGGGGTATGTAAGGTGTGATGGTAGAGTAAAGGCATGGCTGCCACGTATCATTCACACTGTAGGAAGGAATTTTCAGCTCGCTGAGTTTTCTCTCTCATTGCATCTTGGTGAAAATGTGAGAGACATATGGACCCACTGGAACCATTTGGTGCTTACCTGCTGGTCTATCTCCACTTGGAAAAGAAGCATTTGCTGGAAGATCAGTGCATTTGGAACCATTTGTAGTCTCAGATGGTGTATTGTTGAAACTTCAGACACAGAGAGTCAAGAAGTCTGGAAAGGTTGCTTTTTAGACTAGCACCCCAAACTCAGGTGCAGAAGGAGGCTTGGCAGGGCTCTAGGATGAGGTGTAGGGAGGGTGTATGAGAGCGGGGCTGTTCTCACTGCAGCCAGAGAAACAACTGCAGTGGTCATTTTTGGGCATCTCACTTGGTGGATGGAGGTATCCCAAGGGTGCAGGGTCTTGGCTGATTGCTCAACACCACTGGGGTTTACTGGTAACAGGTGACACTTTAAAATTTTGCTGCCTGTTTCTAGTCAATTAAAACTTTGCAGCTGGAGCTCTTTCAGCCCAGAGCTTTGAGATGTTCTGTTGTGGGGACCAGAGGGTTGGCACTCGAACTAGACCTGAGCATGAATCAGAAGTTTTCCCTTGTAATCATTACACTTTTAAAACAGACTAGATAGCTTTATCTTTTATGGTGGCAGATGTGAAACACTCTTTAATTTTGTGTGCTGAATTATTCAGATCACCATGGTCATGTCTGTGTATTATTCATCTATAGTTGACACCCTCCCTTCTCTTTCCCTTTTTGATTTTTTTTTAAAGTAGACTTTCTTGTGGACTATTTCCTGAACCATAGAAATGTAGGGCAGATTACTTCTCATTTGTTTCAGCTTCCACCAATGAAAAGAAACAATTAGAATTCCTTACATTACTGTCTCTTGTTCACTGTAAATTAAATAACAACCATCAGCTCATTTGTTACATTAGCAGAAACAGTATTTTCATGATACATTTGGCCATAAATAGTTATATATTGCTCAGTATGTGCAGGTGGTTGATTGGAAAAGAGTTTGACTTGAGTATACAGAAATCTGAACTTTGACAAGTGCTAAATGTACTAACTGATATTTTACTCAAATTATGGAGAATTTTCATAGTGCTGATGTAAAGCTTCAGCTAGATGTTGAATTTTGGGGTGCATTGATCATAATAGGTTAATAAAGTGATGGAACATATTGGTGTCAAGATTTCTTGCAAAGGTTTTAGAGGCAGACACCCTCAGGACCACAGTAGCAGAGTAGGGGTGGGCTGTGTGCCTGTCCCTTCAAACAAAAGGGCCTGTCCCCTGGAATGAGTCCATCATAACAGAAGCACCTTTTCTTTCCTCTGATCTGTTTTTTTACTTGCAGGGGGACAGAGGGATGGCAGGGGGAAGCGGGGAAGGTGTGGTTTGCATTTATAAACAAGAAGGCATTTATGCATCTCACTTCTCATTATGCAATCTCATATGTGCTCTGCCTACAGTCTGGATTTTTAAGAGAGAATATGCCCAAGTGTGTTCATGCTTTTGTAAAAAAATGTTTGAATTTCCAGCTAGGGGAAATCTCTTTTAAGACATCTTATGGTGCTTCCATTAGTTGGTTCTGAGCTAGAAAAATACTGCAAAATGGTATCTAAAACACATAAATATATAGTATAAAAATTGTTAAGAATTACCAAAGACTACAGACACTGCTTACTGAGTCAGACCAGAAGGTTTTTTGTCATACTGTGCTGTCTATTTGACAATTATCTGTGGAAAATCTTTTATTTGAAAGCAATTTCAGTGGGCAGGAGGCACCATCATGACATGAGGACATCCCCAATGTATGCTCTACCTGTGCTTAAAGAGGGGTGTCCTGGAGTTGGTTGGGCTGGGAGCTGTGCCAGGGCTGGGCTGGAGCACTCTCCAGCCTCCTGGTTATCAAGGACTAACCTAGAGGTTTTGTGCCTTAAATGACATCTCTGCTTTGCATTCTCAGGTAAAAAGATCACGAAGAAAACAAGCCCCAGATTCCTCATTATAGATCTGCTGGTCAATAGTTCCCCATTTCTACTGTTCAAGCTCATATGCTCTGTGTTCTTCATTGATTTTTCTCAACATCTGTGGCTGAGAGCACTCTTGCTGAGTAGTGGGTATTTGCCAGGTCCCTTAGTGCAGGTGGCCAAGTGCTGGCTGTGGGAGCACCCCATGCGTGAAGGTGGTGCAGGCCACTGGATTCCCCAGGGGCTTGGGGGCCAGGGCTTGGGTGTGGTAGACAGGACATGTCTCCCTTCTCTCTGCCCCAAGAGTCCTGCTTACTTGCTTGTAAACAACTTTTTTTTTTTTTTTTTCCTTTAGCATGAAGACTCCCAATCTATTTGTTTTCCTTCAGGATGCAAATAGTTTCATACCTCTACTCGTCTTTGCCTTTCATCTCTGTGGTTTTTTTCACAGACTCACAGAATGGTTTGGGTTGGAAGGGGCCTTTAAAAACCACCTGGTCCATAGGCAGGGACATCTTTCACTAGATAAAATCACCATCCAGCCTGGCCTTGAACACTTCCACGGATGGAGCAGCCACAACTTCTCCACTGTTCCAGTAACCACCATTCCACTCACCAGTCTCGTTGTGGAAAATTTCTTCCTCTTGTCCAATCTATGCCTACCTACACTCTTTCAGTTTAAATGCATTGCCCCTTACAGACTGCAGTAAAAAGGCTCTCTCTATCTTTGCATGAAGGATTTATTCCATAATCCAAACTGTCCTTTTCATTAGCACTCTGATTTCTTCCCTCACCCACTGCTGGAGCTGAGGCAGCAGGCAGAGGGGGGAGACCACAACTGTAGTCAATCTTCTGAAATAAATCCTTCAGAGAAAAGAAGAAAAAAAAATTAAGAACAGAGATCTTGGAAGGAAGATCTACACAAGATCCAGCACAAGAAACAAGGCAGCAAACTCTTGTTTTAGGTACTTTAGGTACTATGAATTTACCTGTCTTGGAGTTGCACTAGGTGGGCCAGGTTATTAAATGATGACTTCGATTTATCAGCATTCCTACAAGCACAGTTTTGAGTGAAGCATCCTCTCATGAGTTCTCTTCCTATTGACAGGAATGTTATTAACTGGGAGCTTGCTAACAGCTTCAGTCCAAGAGCCGTGGTGTTTGAGCTTGTGAAAAATCCTAGTGAAGTGTTTTCCCCTTGTAACTTTTTGTCCCTTCCCCTTACAAACTCTCATGTGCATTACTTTTGCCTCAGTTATGTGCCTCTTCCAAAAGTGCTTAGTGAGTAAGTGGACCAATGACAATTTATCCAACATTTATCCAGTGTTCAGAGTATAAAGCAGAGAAGTTAATGTAAAACTCAGTGCTGCAGGTAATTGCCCGGACACTCTGACTCTCAGCTTCACACCTTGAACCATGTGATCTACTCAGATATTCAGAATTAATAAACTCATTTATAACATTCATGCTCCTGGTGAATGAGCTGTAGACTAAATATTGTTTTAATAATATGGTGAATTAAATTTGAATAATTATAAGAATAATTTGTGCTAATCATAGAACGTTCATGAATAGAAAGAAGTGAAGTTGACAATTTATTCACTGCAAGTGAGTTGCCTCGCTCTACTGCTAATTAAGTTCAAGGCTTTGAATAAGTAGTTCTAAGTTGCTTCATTACATGGCAAAGTGCAGCTCTGATCTGACAGGGATGCCTGAGCCACAGCACGTGACAGAGGTTCATCATCTGGCAGTGCAAGCTCCAGTGTGCTTCCTCCTGTCTGAATAAACCTCTGCCTGAGTACTGCAGTGCACAGCAGGTACTTTATAAAAAATGCAAATAACCTTCCAGTTACATGATTGGAAGAAGAGGGAGGAGATTTACCATGGCTCTTGGTGGTTTGGGGAAAAAAAAAAAAGAAATATTACTTTTATTTCCCAGTTTTCATTTGGTTAGATAATGGAAATTAGTCCTGTCTTCTCTTTTGCATAATTAGGAGGAATCAGGGGAACTTTCTATGTTTTTTTTTTTTTTGAGGGTCTTATTTCTTGTTTCTTTTACTGTTGCTTTTGCTTACTTTTGTTTTATGGATGATCTTGCATATTCTCGACCAGAATTTGCTGGTTAAAGTTTCGGGGTGTCTCTGACAAGCCTCTCCCATTCACTGGCAGGGAGCCCAGTAGTTATTAATGCCATATCGTCTTTCCCTCCAGTTAAATCCCTATTCCCTGCAGCTTGCTCTTAGAGTCTTCTAGAGGTGGCTTATTTTACCCATCTAGCATTTTTTCAGAATACCAGAAAAATCACTGGAGCTCTGTTCTAGACACTAAGAAAATCACTGGTTTTCTGTGGCTCTGGTCATGTCAGCGTTCTTACTGATAATGTAGATTTCTTTGCACAATGTCATAAGTGTGCTTAGGCACATGATAAAATTCAAGTTCCCATTTCTACAAGGAAGCAATTCAATATTTTTGACAAAATATTGCCTAAAATCAGGCTGACTTTTGAGCAAAGAAGTCTTTATTTTTCCTTTTTATGAGGCATTATTCTTAAATTATCTTGTTTCTAGTTTACCCGTAGAACTTCTGACTGTTTTGGTCTGTCAAAAATCCAGTACAGCTTTGTTACACCCAAGTTGCAGATTCAATCCTCACCAGTTTGATACACTCGAAATGCTTCTGTGGGTGGAAGGAGCAGAGCTGCTGGCCAAACCTGCCAGCAAGTCTTCTTAATCTAATTAAAATTTTGTCAGTCTGATAAAAGAATCCCAGGAACAGTGCTATGGATACTTTATGGTCATATATGCGGTTATTAAATACACGTCCACTTCCTGATAGGCATCCTTTTATCTCATGTTAGCTCACTGCTCTGTTACCCCTCTGCATTTCAAGGTGAAAGGTTTCAGCCTGGAGAGGATGAATTCATGGGGGGCATTGCACTCTCCCCTCTCCCCCCCCAAATCAATTGCTGCAAGGAGAGTGATATTGCTGTTAATGGTTTCTTCCTCCTTGCTCCAGGATGGAGACTGTGGAGTCACTTTGAAATGTGTGCTGCCACGCTCTGCATCATATTCTCTAATCCTGTGTCACACAGGAATTTGCTCTAAGTGTTGTGGGTTTATAAATGTGCTGCTTGGTGGCTCATTATTACCCTTCAAACTGGTTTTGCCCAAGCTGCACGAGTTGGATGAGGAGGGCTACTGCTCCTGAGGGCTTTACAGCCCAGGGGCTATGGGGATCACTCTGCACCCAGGCTCTGGGGCCAAGAATGGTTGATTTTATACACAGTAACACCTTGGTTTTACAGGAGTGGATACAAGAGGCTTGGGGCCCAGAGGAATGTTCCTCCTAAGATCCAGTCCCCAACACCCACCACGCAGCATTTATTCCCCATTCTGCCTTCACAAAGCCTCTGAAGTCTTCCAGGAGTCAATTACAAAGAGACCAGTGGTAGGAGAGTGAGCCAGGGTGTGGAATGAGGCTGGTGGGCAGCTGGGCATGCACACCTCCACCTCCGCTGCAGTCAGTCCCTGCATGAATAAATCACCCCCATCTAAGGGAGAGCGTTTCTGACCACATAACTGAGTCTGGAATCTCTTATCGTTATTCTCTCAACCTCTGGGCATGGTTTTTAAGATTTTTGGTTTTCTCTGTTGTCTTTTACATGCCTTTTTAAGTTCCTTTAATGTTGACTCTCCAGGGTCTCTCTGTATATTTTAAAACTCATATTCCAGTCTATATGTCTGTATACAAGCATGCATGTATGCAGGGGGGTGGGGAGGGGAGAGTTCCCCCTTTTTTCAGTATGTCCACATCCTACCAAAGAAACATATGTAATTTTTCCTTTTTTTTTTCTTTTTCCTCTCTGGAGCCTGCAGGAATTTTAAAACTCTCAGTCAGTAATAGAAATCCTGCTCAAATGGAGCCATCCTTTGTTAAAAATTTCCCCAAAAGTAAGGATTTTTGGAGTTCTGGAATCTCATGTCCTGTTTGTCTCAAGGATGCATCTCTTTTATGGAAGTTCTTAAACTGCATTTGAATGAACTGACTGCTATTTGTACATAAGAGGATGTATTTTTGGCAATGCTTTACTTTTTGAGGGAAATATTTTTAAAAGATGCCTTTAAGACACTGAAGGCTTACAGCTGTTTTCTAAGAATTTTGCTATGAAAAGAAATTGTTGGGATAGACTTTTTGCAGAATGGATCAGGCAGGCGAAACCAAGCTTCATGCATCACAACCTCGGCCTCTCTTGAACTTGAAACTTGGATATTTTTGATGGAGTCAATAAATCCTTACCTTACGATGGTAAGCTATTTATTTTTAAATAGTGGAGGTGAGGCTGAAGGAAAACACAGTTTAAGGGTATGGAAAGATAATCTATAAGGGCATATCTTGTAAGTGGAGAAAGGCACACGAAAAACACCAGTGTGATTTCCACAGTGAGAAAATAGCTTAACCCTCGTCTGACATTTTTAAATGAGCCCCAAAAGCACCCCTGTGCAACACCATTTTCTGAGTTAAGGTAGAAGAGCTCACATGAGATGGTGCACATGAGGAGTTGTCTGTAGTAATTGCTGAGCAGTGAATTCAAATGCAGCCGTACTTTGCACAAATTCCCCCATGAACGCAACTGCCCAGCTAACTGGAAAGGACCATGGGACTCACTTGAAAGATGAGCACGCCGCCGTTGATGCAGACTGCCCTGAGAATATTCTAATGGTATCCATGCATATGAAAACAGAATTGAAAGGATTTAATTTTGAGATTGCTGCCAGCAAGAACTTAGCAGAAGAGCATACATTGCAATTAATATCTTTCAAGCAACTGTGTGTGTTTATAACATATCCTGTCATCAAATCATGGGAGTAATCTGGTAGTAATGCCCTGGAGGAGCCCATCAGTGAAATTTCAGAACTATATTGAGCTCTGAGGCTATTAAGTTTAGAAATGATGTAGGGGACAGGTGAAGTATTCTCAGAGTAATGCCATCACGCCTTCTCAATGTTTTCTTCTGTAGCAAGAGATTAGCTATTGTGCAATAATTGATAAAGTTGATTATGTTGAGACATATTTCCTGAATAAGGATTAGACACAGACAATTCAAAGAGTGATCGATGAGGAGTTTCCCTAGAAATGAAATTAAGAACTGTCACCACAAGGAGCGCATACAGCGGCTCGTGACTCGCATTACCCATCACCAAATTGTGGCTGGGCTGATGTCTGTGCATTTAGAAGCTCTGCACTGGTTCATGCAGTTTGTCAACCAGGAAGGAGACGTGCTTACCCCTTAGTGGAATAAGCCCTGGAGTACTCTTGTGTGTTGTGGCTACATGGCAGACTTCAGTGGTCTTAAGCTTTCCCTTATTTCTAGAAACATTTAAATTAAGGTGCCTAGAAGCCCATTCTAGCACTAGGTATAGCAATTATCCTATTTCTGTCAAACTCCATATTGCAATGAATCCTGGACATTTACCCTTTCCTCCCACTCACCATGTCCATATATCTCCTCTAAAATAATACTACAGCTGTGTGTGTTTTCTTGTATGTATATATTTGTCTTTGGGTATATGTATATACATGCTGAAATGTATTTATAATTTTTTCTGTTCAATGTGAATTTTTTAGTCTATAGGGATGGTTATTTCCAATGTGTAGTAATTTCCTTCTGCTTCCTCACATTCTAATGAAGCTCCTGAGAGAAGGGAATGGCACACAAGCTTAAATAAAGTAGAATATTTTATTATTTCAGTACCTCTGGTGATGGATATTGGAAATGAATTAACCTCTTATTCACCCATGCCATGAATTGAATTCCACAGTGATGTATATGCATGTGATGCATGTTTTGGGACTGCAGACAACTCCAGTTCTCTGATGTTAGCAGGTAGGAAGAAAGGCAAATAAATTAAAATATTATGTTAAAAACCAAGATATTTTGATATAATGAATACATAATTAGTAAATATTTCTGAAGTAATATCAGTGAAAACAACCAACACAACTTGAGAATTGAAAAGGCTATTATCCTCTTTTAAACCATGAATTCTCTAAAGTAAAGAACAGATTTTTGATTTCTTTGCAAGATTTTGGAAATGATAAATTAAGAATTCCACTGTCTTATGCATGTCCCTACTGTTATATCTATCTTTTCTCCTGAATGTAGAAGTATGAACCAAATGTTTAAAACCTTTTACAGTTTTGTCAGCACTGCATGGGAGTGATGACTATGTAGTTACGCTTTACAGAACTGGATCTTTGTGTTTCATGTAAAGCCGTGGAAAATGCACACTGATTTTGTACCTTTTTTTTTTTAAAGACAGTTATACTTTCTTGTTCATGCTGTGATCAGTGATTGTCACTTATTAATACATCCAGTTGCTTAACTTGATACAGGAAAATGTCTTAGAACAGGAAAAAAATCCAGAAAGTAAAAACCCCACAGAAGCCTTCTATTGATAGTTATAAAAATGACATACTGTTTTCCCTCTCACAACTGAAATGAAATGCTGCCTCCACACTGAGACTTTGAATGCTGATCTTCAGCTGTGAACATTTTCCCAGCTAAATTATAAAACCTTGAAAGCAGGATATATGGTAAAAAGGTGGAAAGCTCTTTAATATTTTGTCATGCAAACACTGCTGTACTAAAACACGCAGCACTATTAAATTCAGAGGTGGTTGTAACTACAAAAGATGAGAATAATGCCAGTGATTTAACTTGTGCTGCACTGCTCCCATCAAAGCTTACCAGCAGCATTTTGCCTGAGAGGCACTGGGGCAGAGGAAATAAAGAAATTACTGCATTGTGGGGGTGAAAAGAGTTGCTGTAATGCTGTCTGCAGAGTGTTGCTTGGTGCTTGAAGTGGGGTACAGGGGGTATAGGTAGGTGATGTGTCCAATTCCTTTTTGCTTTAAGAAATAACAGTGTGCCTGAGGGGACTGTCCGAGGACACCTGACATCCACACCATTTCTGCTGGTGCCAGGGAGTCTTTTCTGCTGGTACCTGGCTCCCAGGGTAGCCAAGTGACATGAACCCTCAGCATCCACAGCATCCAGTAGCAGAGTCCTGTCCCTTACCTACTCACCGTGTGAAGAGGTATTTCTTGTTGCTTGTTTTGAACCAGTCACTTGCTGATTTTCTTTCTTTTTTTTTCTCTCTTGTATCCAGCTCTTGTGCCAAGAGACAGTGAAAAATTGTTCTCTGTTCATCTCCTCTAAAGACTCTTTGTACCTTACACCTCAGCTGTGTTCAGCTGTAGTCTACTTTTCCCTGTAACTTAAGTTCATACAAAATGTCCTGCTGGGTCAGAACAATGGTTCATCAAGCCAAGAATTATTTCTCCTGAAAATGGCAACAGGAGATGATAGTCAGGGAGAGCACATGAGCCTGGACACTTTCTGAGCTCCAATTTCTCATCTTAACCCAGCATCTGAAATCCCTGTATTAAATGCTAGCGGTTACATTCTGGCCCCTTTCCTTTTTAGCATCTGTTTACAGACTTGTTTTCCATCAATTCCTCTAACTCTGTTCTAAACCAGCTAATAAACATCTGCCTCCATAAACTCCTTATGCAACAAAATCCAGAAGCAGGTAGCCCACTGGCTGAAGAAATACTTTCTTTTTGTCTTTTAAACCAATTGTGCATCCTATACCAAGCTGTTGTATTACAAGATTTGGTAAATAATTTCCTCATGGAGCTAGTTCACTCCTTCAGGCTTTTCAAGACTCAGTCCTATCTCCCCTGAGCCTTCTCCTCCAGAAACTGAAGCATACCAGCTCTCTGAGTGTGCTCCAGACCTTTGATTGTTTCCAGTTGCTTTTCTGTAACTCCACAGCATCCTCCTGGAGGCCAGCACTGCACACAGCCCTTCAGGCATGGACACACCACAGCTTCTGTAGCAGCAGAGCCAACCCCTTTGATTTGCTCCCAGCACACGTGGGGAAGCCCAGTATTGGGTGGGCTCTTTTTGTCCGCTGTACTTTGAGAGGATGATTTCGGAAAACTGTCAGGGATGGTGCCAGGATCCTCTTCCTGGACTTGTACCTGCCTATTTGGGCCTCAGTCCCTCTCTAGCATTTTGGTTTAATGATTAGTCCCTCAATCTGTAATGTGGTGCTCCTTTGGTTGGTGTGCATCCCCTGGGCAATCTCTTCCTCCTTCTCAGGTTCAGAGGACTTGCATTGCTTGTTCACCCTCTCCTCACCTTACCTTGAAGACTCCTCTGTAATAGTTCTTTACATAGAAGTCATTTCTACTTAGCTTTCAATCATTTCTGTTGTCCTTACTGTTCCTGCTATATCTTTTTAGTGATAGGGGAAGCAAAACAGCCCACAGTATTCAAAGTGTGAACACCTGAAGACTTTAAATAATACCATAATGATATTTTGTATGTTGCTCTCTATTTCTGTCATGATAATGGCCAGCACTTGATTTGCTTCTTGACAGCTTCTAAGATGGAGTTGATATTTTCATAGACCTTTTATAACTCCAGGATCTCTTTCCTGAGTGGTAATAACTAGTTTGGAGCTCATGCTGAGTACGTAAATTTGAGATTTCTTTTCCTCCACATATTCTCAATATTGAATTTCATCTGTCTTTTTTATTGCCCAGTTGACACCCTGAGACTCTTCTGCATCTCTCTGCAGCCAACTTTCATTTTTATTTCCCTCAATACCTTAGCACTAATAGGAAACTTGAAAGTTGCCTTCTTTTTCTAGATCCATGTAATGATAATCAGTGTACCTTATATGTTGACCAGTCCTGGATCTGATCTGTGAAATGTCTGGTGACATACACATTTGAGAAAGCTGAATGCTTTTGGCACTTCTGTGTTTTAATGATTTGTTTGTTTGTGAAAGTGAATCTCTTATCCTATGACACCTTTTGTTTTTTTAAGTTATTATTGAGGCAGCATTGAGAATTCTTACATTTGCATAAACCGAGTTTCCCTTGACTGTGTGCTCACTGACTCATTCAGAGAACCCTACCAGACACATGCAGTGCGATTGCCCCTGTAAAATACATTTCTCCACTAACTCATATCTGCATCTGTTATGTCTATTCTTATTGCAATTTCTGAAAGTTACACTGGTACCATGATTACACACACTGGGTTTTAGTTCCAAAAGAGTTTTTTTTAAAAAACGGGCATTGCATTTGGTAGTTTTTATCCATCTGATGTTGAAATAGCTTTACATAGTAGCTGAAGTACTTACTGTTTTTTCTGATGAATTTTATACTTGAAACATATCATCATCATTAAATCATTTGAAGTCTATTTGTATATTTTGGCTTAAAAATATTTCTTTTAGTTGTAGTGGTAGTCATTGATACATCTGGATTCTGGTCAAGTATATCCTTATGAGAAGTTTTATATGGATATATTTATCATACAGGGAAAATAAGTAATTGGAAGGATTAAAAAGTGACAGAGTGCTTCAATCTGAAATATTTTTTCTGTTTTTAAAAAGGAAAGAAGTCATACTTGTGCTGCATTAGCAGGGAGTAAATCAGGTGTTTATACATAGACCATTTAAAATGCTTGACAGTGACTGGAATTTCTGGCTGGGGCTAGTAGTTCTAACCCAAGATCCATTGAAGACCTGTGCCTTTAAAAAGAAGTGAGTATAGGCCAGGCAAATTACCATGAGGCAGCTAAAATAATATTGAATAAATTGAATCATCTGCAACTCTCATAAAGCCTGCAGAGGCTGTGACCAATACCTTGTCCTCTAAATCCTTGTGCTGCTGTTGTCCTCCATATGGGATATGTTGCTCTATCTTCCATGGACTGATTAATTTTAGAGAATTTTGAAGTTAGCCCACTTTCTCCAATGTTAATATACAATCTAGTTTTACTTATGTAACAAGCATAAGCCAAAATTCATTGCATAAAAATAGTTTGAGGTGCATTTTGCTCCTGGGAAAGTAGGCACTCAGACTGTATGGTAGTAGATCTGTAACGGAGAAGACTGCAAAAATGTCTGTTTTCTATGTTTGTTACAAAGCTGCTCCAGTTCTGATCTAAATTACATTTTTAAACTTACATGAAGTGTTTTTTAAAGGAAGCAGTTGCTTACACACAACACACAATCCCTTTGGACTTGCCGACCCACAGGTCTAACGTGATAAGCATTTGAATACATGCTGCATAAGCAACTAGCAGGCTAAAGAAAATCTCCAAACAACCAGCCTATAATTGGTGCACTGAAGAAATTAAATATTTTTAAACAATTAAGATTTGAAATAATTCCTTAGATAACAGACTTTTTAGGTTTCAAAACTCCTTAGCTGGACCTTCTCTACATCATTATAGTAAAGTGACTTTGATTGCTGTTGCTTATCATTAATGATTCCAAAAAAACTTAGTAACTTTTCCCCTCGTCTATTCTTTTCCTGTGTTATAAAACATCACTGAATTCAGTAAATTTTACAGATCTTATGTCATTGCCATCAGAGTGTATATCTTCACTGGAATATATTTAGTAAGACTGAAATCATCAGGCAGAGTGAGGGAGCACTGTATGGTTCATCTTTTACAACTTCAGTCTGTGTTTTCTTTCCTGTGTTCGGTTCAGATTCACAGGTAACTTCAGCTGGCAGAGGTTCCATGCCAACAGACAGATTAGGGAGTAGCTGGATGTAGTGATTTCCCAGTCTTCTAAAAAGTCCATGCCTTCAGGTGGAATGTGTGTCTCCAGAAAAGCCACATGAATTTTAATGTAATGTATGCAGTGATAATGGCTCTCACAAATTTCAGTCTGTAATCAGAGTGACTTGAAGCCCTGAACCATCATTTTGATCTCCTTTTCTGTACTCCAACTACTAATTTATTAGCTATGGAACTATTTAGAAAAATCTGAAAAAAAGCACGAGTCACTCTGTACTTATCTCTGAAATAAATTACCTTATTAAGATCTATTTATTTTTAGTGAGATTTTGCCATTCTATTATTTTGCTGAATAGGATGTGTAATTTGCCCAGTAAAAACATAAATTTTCAAGAATAGGGAATTTTTCATTTTATTCTCTACTAGATGGGTGAAAATTATGCATGCTTTCCACCTAAAGGTCAGGCACTACCTGAACTACTTGACAAAGCCTGTTATTTAAACAAAGCACTTCAGTTCACCAGTGTAATTCGTCAGGAACTGAGTATCACATATTTTGGGTGATAATAAGATGGAAAACATTACAGATAGAGAGTCAGGCAGATAGATAGGTACACCAGTCTTTTGAAAAGACACAGAGTACCTGATGTTGCCAAAGGAGAAATGAAGCGTTTCTCTTGTATTTAGCAGTAGATAGAAATATTATAGCAAGGAGGAAAGACTTCAAATGAAGAAAGAAAAGAGAAGAATTTTTCAGGTTTTGAATTATTTTTTCCTCATATGTTAGAAGTAATAATCAAACATTGCTCTAAGGAAATATGCTAGCATGTTTTTGGTGTTACTGATCTAATCACATTAAAATATTATGAGCACTGTGCATATTAAATGTCTAATCTCCTTAATCTTATAATGCTGTGGATCCTATGTATTTGAATTTACCTGAGAGTGGACTAATTTCTTTTGGGCCTAATGGATAATCTGGTTCTAGATATGTATTACTAACCCTGACAGAATACAAGAAAGAAAAACATCAGTATGATTACATTTAGGAAGGAATTTCCTGATCAAGCCAGATTCTTTCATAGGACAATAATCTTGAGCACTTTTTCAAAAATTATTTATGTTTCTACAGAGTCAATTACCTCTTTTTAGTGGAAAAAAAATGTCCTAGTGATACCATTACTCAGAATTTATTGGCAGTTACTTGTAAGGCAGTCTCATCCTGGCTTTGTGCCCTCCTAATCAACGTTGGCCAGTTTGGCAGGGAATTGGTCTGCAGCACTAGTTGTATCCAGCTTGTTTTTTGCTTTAAGTAAAATGTTTTTGCTTTTATTTTCTGTAGGTTTATTTTTACATTCCCTTAGCACATTTTTGTGTTTAGAAACCTACTTTTTAATCACAGTTCACTTGCAGCAGCATCGTTTTGCAATCATCTTGCCATTTTTAATGTCATCTCTGCAGGCTTGCATTAACTTCAGTTTGCCATCATCTTGATGTACTAACCTGCATATAGACCTGCACAGAAATAATTTAACATTCATCCTAGTGTGTGAAGTAATGTTTCATTAGACTTGAACTAACAGAATTTTGTCATCATAATTTGCTGTCATAATAGCCCTGTCTTCACAAATTTAATGTGACAGTTTTTTGCCACTGCAACTAAGGCTTTGAGCAATTGTCATCCAGGGAGACTTAGGATGAAATCTATGTAATTAAAACACAGACTCTTAATAGTCCTGTACTTTAAGCAGTTTGTCACCTCTCTCAAACAATAATTAAGCAGGCTAACAGCACTTATTTAGCTCGTAACTGTCTTCTATGTGGGAAATGGAAGAAAAAGGGGAAATTAGACGATGAGTGACTGACAGAACTGTTAATAGAATTTAGATTTCCAGATTGTCAGTGTGTGTTCCTGTATCCATTGTGTTGCTCTCCTTTCACAACACAATTATTTTGTGTATGAGATGCATGTGAACTTGAACTCTATGTGACTGGTCATATTATCTAGTTTGTAAATCTTATGTGTGAGAGTTACAGAAATACAGAGATGAAAGACATTTAGATTTCTTCTTCTGCAAGGGTTGAGACAGATCAAACACACTTTGTTACCCTTGAAAAATTTGTTAAAGATTTCCTCACAAGCTTCAGCTTAAAAGGGTTTTGATGACCTCTGTGAGTGTATGTTTTCATATGAGTAAATAACTTGTTACTCCCACAATTTTCTCCTAATATCAAATCTAAGTTGATTTCCCCCAAATAATGTCCCTTTCCTTGGAATACATGCAAAATAGTGGGGTGCTGTGATGTCTAGATGCTGAAAGGCAGCAGCTACGTACTCCTTTGCCTTTTCCTTCCAGACTAAATATGTAAAGATCCCCCAGTCTTTCTTTGCAAAGAAACCCGCCTGTTTGGGTATTTGTGATTCTAAGTGCTCTCTAATTTATCTGTGGCTTTCGTAAAGTGTTGTGTGAAAACTGGACACAGCTGAAACATTGACTGGAGCAGAGTAAAGCCAGGGGAGTACATGATGGGGTGACTGGGATAGCGTAGGCGGCTGGCGCTCAAGTTGTGCTTCCCTAAAGAAAACTGTGTTTATGTGAGCAGCCGCCACATTTGCTCTGCAAAGTGACCTTGGGTTGTCTTTGGAAGAGCTGATGCAGCTTGCCTGCAGACCTAGGTGAATTCTGTCTCCTACGTATGGATTGTTGACTCTGATTCATAATTACCTCTTATTGATATTCTTTGCAATCAGCTTGGCGTTTTTCCTCTGCTCCTTACATATTGTGTTTGCTTTTGTTTTTTAAATACCTGCTTCTCTTCTAGACTAAATTTGTTTTTGTTTGCAGTTGTTTGTTTTCAACCAGAGAAACTTTTCTTAGTAATGACATGTAGGACTGAAGAGTGTTTCCAAACATCTTCCAATTATCGTTCACTTTTCTCTGTTTAACTTCTTTCTCCTCACTGATGAGGTTTTATAATTGTCTTCAGCTTTGTGCAATTGGGTCCTCTTAAAAGGAGTATTAAATATGCACATGCATACATCGCTGTTGCCAGTACTTGCCTGTGAGTGCACTCGCTCTCTCTGTGACGTACATGTATGTGAATATGTGTACGTATAAAAATTGGTTAATATTTCACCATTTACATGTGATGCAAGTAATCAAGTTATTATCAGCTGCATTTAAGCATTGTGGACTCTGGGATGACTTCCTTGAATACAGGCTTCCCTTGGTTGAGTTGCAATGCCTTTAAGAATTGGGTACATTTCACATGTGGTTTGGACCTGAGAAAATAACTGCACCCAAGGAGTTTTGTGCCCAACTATGAGACCTCCTGTGGTGTGTCTCACTACTGGTCTGTGGGCTCAGATTTTCTTCCTGTGGACACTGAGAAGACAGGGAGAAGAGGGACAATCTGACCTTGGCCTTTCATGGTCTGGACACACAACCAAGGGTGAACCAACAAAACAAAGCCAGAGAAAGGCACACCCTGCCCCACCAAGGGCAGTTTGGGGCAGGAGCCTGTTTTAGATATTCAGACACTTTCCTGATCACTTTCAGCATCCTCTTTGTAGGTTATGTGGGCTGCTTATGGTCATTGGACTGAGTTACATGCCTAAATCTAGAGAAAGAAATACTGGTTAATAAGATGCTCTCCCTTCTGGTCATATCAGCCTCTCTGGAGTGATTAAGACCAACATTTTATAGACATAAATGAGTAATTCTAATTCCTCTTTATTACTTTGATTCCTACTTTGTATATATCAGTAATTAAAATCTTCTTCCTCTTCTCTTCTTTGTACTCTTAATATTAGTTTTTATATAATTTGCCATCCTTTTTTGCACGTTCCTTTTGATGGCTCAGTATATCATCTGAATGGTCTGGTCCAACTGACTCCAGTGAAGACTGATTTCATTTTTGCTGGGGTGAAAGTTTCTGAAAGTTGGAGAATTGACAGGGATTGAGAATAAAGATAGACAAAGCATAGACATGCTCTCCTGCTAAATCTGCTTGGGACCTGGCACCAAAGAGAGATCCACTAGGTAAAGAGGATTGGTTGTTCTTTAGCTGAAGCTTTCCAGAATGGATTGTGATTACTACTTGTTTTCTGAGAGTTACTTGTAATGTTGAATGAGCAAGAAGTAAGCCCACCCTTCCTTTTGCTCTGCAAAAAAGATTAGCCCCTATTTCCATTTACTCGTGACCTGAAGGAGAGATCTTTTCTGGGGAGAGCACAAACACAGCAGTGAGCCAATATGTCGGTTCATATGCTAGAGCATGTTTTCAAGGAGAAGTGTTTCATGGCATAGAAATAAAATTAATTTTTTCAACACACCTTGCATATAAGAGGTTTTTGTCCTTATCATTGTATTGATTACTAATTTTCTGACCATAAACTTATATTAATATATTCTACTTTGGAAACCAAAAGCTACTACTTCCTTCAAAAATTAGAGCAAAGTTTTTGTTTTGGTTTGGGGTTTTTTTGTCTTTTGTTTTCCGGTCTGCAGATTGAATAAACAACAAAAAGAACCACTTTGCAACCCGTACGAAAATCCTCTATGATATATTCCTTTTTGAAGTAAAAATAGGATAAGAAACAAAAGAAAGAAGTTCTTCAGTGGCTCACATTGGAAAGATTTTTTTTTTTTTTTGTTTGCTGTTTTCCCAGGAAAATCAGAAGCTGCCTGTTTACTTCTGTTGTGATAAAGCTGTTGAAAAATTTTTTTTTTTTTTTGCTTGCTGATTTCACAGGAAGATCAGAAGCTGCCTGTTTACTTCTGTTGTGATAAAGCTGTTGAAGAATTTTTTTTTTTTCCCTCTGATGCTGACATGCAAGTGGTTTGTGTTTGTTTTGGTTTTTTTCATGACAGGAAGTGAATAATAAAAAGAGTCAGAGCCAATATACCACCAGGGCAAAAACCCACGCTGCACATTAGTGCTTAAAAGAATCCCGTCCCAGTTCTCCCTGCACATCAGTCCCATGGTCCCTGGAGCTCAGCACTTCTTCCCACACAGATAGATGTGATAGATTTGCAAATACTGGCAAGAGCACAGAGACACCTTGTTATGAGCTTAATGGCTGAACTGAGCAACAGGCTTGGACTGCCTTTAATTTTTTTTTAAGGTCAGCATTGGCAGTGAGTTAAAAACAGGGTGGAATAATGGTTGAAATGCTTTCTGAAATTATAATCAAAATATCATCTGTCTTAGGTTTATGCTGTAAGCACTCTGCCTGATGTTGTGTTGTATTGGCAAACAACATGTGCCACTGGGATGTTTAAAAAGTCATAAGAGGTTTGTAAATCAGTTCTGTGCAGCATGCTACCTATTTGTTATTTTCTTGTTTTATCTGTTAACAGGAAAGTAGATAGGCAATACAAATGGCAATATGGTGTGCTTTGCTTTGTTGGGGGTTTGTTAGGTGCTTGTGTCCTAGTAAATTACAGTGAGATGGAAGATTTGTTACTCTGTGGAGGTTGTTAACATGAAGTTATTTGATTTATTTATGTTGAACTGGGGACCTCTCCTCCCATTTCAGTTATGTCAAAACCACAATTTTCCAATCACGTCCTTCTTTTTCCCTGACAGAGAAGTCCTGAATTTTAATGTAGCCCTTTATTATGGTACAGAAGAATTAGAGAACTGAGAACTTGGTTCCCATTTCCAGTCTAAGGTCTGACCATTATCCTCAAGTTCCAACCTCCTTCTGGTTTAGCTTACTGAGACAATAAACGTGGCTCCCAAGTTTGGATGTTGAAATCAATTTCTTTTCTACCGTCATGCTGACATAAGCTGAACCCAGTCCCCTAAATGGTTCATGAACAGGCAGTTTGTTGTTGTCCTGTTTTCAGATAGCTGCTGGCCTCCTCGGCACTTTCTCCAGCTCTGCATTACTGTCACGCTCATGCCGTTAGAAAGGAGATATTTTCAACTTTATCAATACTTGGGCTTTGAAAGGACTTCTCAAGCAGGGAAATAAACAGCCTCTGTGTAAAACCTTTGTTAATGGGTGGCTGAAAGTCACCCGAACCATTTCTGTGACGATGACAATTTTCTTTCATTTAACCCATTACTGATTGTGAAAGAGGAAGGCAACGGCAAACTAAAGCTGACAGCAATCATTGAAAAGAAATCCCCATTTTTATCATTCCAGATTTTCTACATTTTCCAAATTCTCTGTGACTTTGAAGCTTGCTCCTTTCCCACCTTGCAGCACAGGCACTGTAGTCTCTGAGCACTGAGGTCAGAGCCTGCTACCTGCAGCATCTAGAAGGGAGAGCGAGGCAGGTGGTCTCTGACCACCAGCATTTATTGAGTGTACAGTAATTATTTGACATAAAGCTACAGTGAGGCTTTGTCTTGCTCTCTGTTGTTGAAGACGGAGCACAAAGACCCTACAAATAACAAAACGTGGTGTGTCAAAATGTTCCAGGTTATTAATGCATTTTAAGTGCTGGCTAGTAGGGACTAAGAGGTACATTTTAAACATCTTCAATAGATTTAATGTTTCTCAGTGTTAGGTAGTCACAGCATTCATAGCTGCTGAAAACAGTATTAAGTTTGTAAGAG
Organism: Aleadryas rufinucha; assembly: GCA_013397815.1. Classification (NCBI taxonomy): domain Eukaryota; kingdom Metazoa; phylum Chordata; class Aves; order Passeriformes; genus Aleadryas; species Aleadryas rufinucha. The sequence goes on along the minus strand of VZTH01014292.1, from coordinate 633,871 downwards.
CCTCTCAATTTCTTTGCAGTCCCCCAAAACCACCACCACCAAACCTAGAAATCCAAACCCAAACAAAATACCCAGTATGTCTGAACACTCAATTTTGTTATTTCTCTCTATGGCTCAACAAATCTTGATTCTTTCCCAACTGACTGGAGGAGCATCAATAGGAGGAACAGCAATTGTTTCTAGGCTGAAGGTTTCTGCCCTCCTGTGAATGAAGCAGGTGTTCTCTTGAGGCCACTGGAGTTTTGAACTCCCCCAGCAAAAGGAGAGGAAGCAAATCTGGATTTCCTGCGTATAAGTTATTGTCTATGTTGCCACTAGACACTTCTTTGGTCTAGGTTTTAGAAGAAAATGCGGAGTGGCACTGCATTTCTTGCAGAGCCTGATCCAAATATGCTCTGATGGTCTCAAAGCCCTTGTCGGAGAGGATGAATAATCCAGATGAATTTTTGTGGATTGCGACTAGAGCTGGGTGTAAAACAGACTGCAGGTCTCTGTTGAGATGAGGGCCCTGTGATTGTATTTAGAAACAGAGATTTATGCACCTGAAAGGTTTTGGAGAAAAAGTTTTTCACCTTGAAATGAACGGAAGCCAGGAGGATTACAGTTTTACTATCAGACACTTACCTTCAAGATAACTTTCACTTGTAGCCTTTAAGTATGTTACTGGGCCTCAGTTATTGACAGCATGTGCTATTAAGGGTGACCTTAGGTATTTTAAAACAAAAAATTTGCACAATAAGCAATTCCTTTCCTGAGTTTTCTTAGTCTCCTTCTCCCTCAAATAATCAAAATGCTGCTGCTGTTACAGTGTGCTCTGCTCTGCTTCAGATTATTTTCTACATCAGTTCATGACTTGCAGTTCCTGTGGGCTGCAAATTAATCCTTAGGAGTCTCCTGGCGTGTACTGTACATTCAGGTTCTTCAGTGTATTAATTTGACTATCAGTGTAGAAAATGCCAGTGGCTGTAAGGTTATATTACACACTTCATTTTTGTGTTTATTTTTCTGTATAATCCAGAAAATTATAAACTTGTAATCAGCATGACTAGACACATTAAGCTTTAAAACTGAAAATTACCACTTTTCAGGTTTTTAAAGATGGATTAAAAAAAAAAAATGAACAGTTTTAAGAGTGTTCCTTCAAATGACTTTTCAAATGAAACCATTTACATGATTTAATGTGGCCTGTCTCTAAAGGCCATACATACTGTACAAAGTACATATTGTAGAAAGCAGTCTTATAAAAATCTGCTCTTAGGTGAAGGACGCAGCAGTCCTTTTCCCAAGTATTGTGTGGATGCCTGCTTTCCTTCCTGTGTCAACTAAAGAGGCCTGGCACTGAATGCAGGGGCAGAGCATCAGCCCAGGTCCCACCTGTTTGGGATTCAGGAGCGAAGGGATGTTCCCACTGTTAGGAAGAGATAGTGATAGGCAGCTCATGTACACTCCTTCCTCTGCTTCCTCTGCAGCTCCTGGGCTGTGTATGGCATTAGTACTGCGTGGTTTTGTTGGGAGTGGAAAGGTCAGTTGTAAGTCAATAGTTCTTTTTTTTTTTTTTTTTCTGTTTAAGCAGCTACTGGCTTACCACAACTTGTGTTAGCATTTACACATTTAGTTTGGTGACAACACTATTTTAGTAGGGTTTGTTTATTTTTTCCCCTGCTCGGCAGGGAGGCTGAAATCCCAAAAGTCAGGGAGGGCTCCTGCTCCCCTCCCAAAAAGGGAGGAACCTGACTGGGGATGGGCTGGGGGTCATTTGCTGGGAAGGAAGCAAATTTATTTCATAGGGCTCTCCAGGGAGCTGCGCAAAGGGAGCAGTAAATATCTTCACCTCGCTTTGTATCCTGAATGTTCCTTGGGAAGCTGCAACTCATAATTTAAATCCATTGCACATGCCACCCTGGAAGCAGAGCCTTATATGTCGAGTGCATGGGCTGTCCTATTATGGGAAATCAACTTTGTTTTGAGGGAAGCACAGAGCATTGCTTCTGCGCAGGTCCTGGAATTTGAAACATTTAGGGGCCTCCAAAGAGCACTGGCATTAGTTACCATGCCGGCTGGGTGGAAGTGAGGATCCCTGCCTCTCCCTGCCCGGGACGCCGCAGACCCTGCCAGCAGCCAGCCCAGCCAGCATCCCACCCTGGTGATTCCTGCCCTCTCCTCTGCAGAGCTGCTGGGGCTCATGCGGGGACACGTCTGGCATTATGCAGGGACAAGCCTAATTCAGCAAAAGCTACTGGAGCAGCAAAGTTGGAATATACTTTGCCAAGAAATATTTTGCTGTTGTTTTCTTTTTCCTCTGTTTTGTGGAGAGATTTCATGTCTGCTCACATGCTTTGGTATGAGGAAGTGGAAGATGATTGTAAGTATGAACAGATTGACATAATTTATCACAATATTCACTTTGACAGAGCAGTGTAGTGCTGCACAGCCCACTAACAGCATGCATTTTTAAATGTTTGTTTTCCAAGTCTAAAGGAGGAGAGCACCAGAAGGGGAAAATAAAGTGTTTTTTTTTGTCTCTGTTAGGGGGCTAATATCCTTTACATTATATATAAAAGGAATCATCCTGAAACAGTACCCAGCTCTCCTTTGAAGAAAAATAACACATTTCTTTCTGAAGTTCAACAGTTATTAAAGCATGTGGTTAAAAAAGCGAGAATTGAGGAGACACACCAATACACTTGAAAAAAAATAGTGTCATTATTCTAATAATTTGGCAACACATCAAAGGAGTAATCAGTTTCTTTGAACTTTAATGGCAGAGGCAGTTTCATTGCCTAATATTAACTTACAGAGTAAGAGAGCTCTTCTCTGGTCACTGAACTGTCTGGTATCAGCTGAGTGAGGGGGTGTCAGTTTAGTTGGAAGCGAGCAGCAGCTGAGCTCTCCCATGCATTTCCCAGAAAAAAAAAAAAAAAACAAAAAACCAGGCATCTTCTCCAGACTTGCACTTGTTTGTTGGTTTAAAACTAACCTTTATGTGCAATAAGAAGAAAAACAGAGGATGCCAAGAGCAGGAGACTGAAGAGAGCCAAGAATGGAAGAATGACAGAGAGTTTTAAAATCCATCTACCATGCTCCCAGATGATCTTTCTTCTTCCTCCTCCACCCAGGCTCTCAGAACAGATTGTGCCAGTGAAAAAATAACTGTCAGTATTTTCTGGACATAATCTATGGTCTCTGCCCCTTGTTTTATAACCTATTTTTGCTCTTCGTCTTTCAGCTTAGTTCTGTATCTTTTTAATAATAGAATTTCTGTTTTTCTCTATTTTCTGGTCATAAAAGGCAGGGGAATACATACATGCTGTCATTTATTCCCATAGCATATAATGGACTGCATGGTCCATGTGATGTAGACAGTCTAAAAATACGATTAAATTTTTTATGTTTGACAGGAAGGAAGCTTAAAACAGAAAATTTCAAGGTGCAGGTGTTTGTGTTTATGTTATACCATGTTTGCTTTCCCTTTTTGCAAGACAAACTCAAACTTTATTTTTTTGTGCAATAAATAAAACTTAAATCAGCTATAAATTTACAGGTAGTTTTGTACTGCTAAGAGAGCTCTTTCAGTGATAACATCTTTTACTTATTGGCCACAGTCTGGAAGTTCAAGAGAGGTAGAATAGTGAAATCATCATTATCACATATTGAATAACTATGAGAAAGTTTTCTTGACTTCTGAAATTATTGGGGGTACAGTTGGGAAGAACAAATGTCTTGGGTTTCTCAGGCTTTAGTCCTCGTTAGCAAGAGGATGACTGCGTACTCTAGATTAAGCCACATAGTGGCCAGCCTTTTTCACCACTCCTCTTTGGAGAGGAATAAGGAGAATTTGTTTTCTTCACTTTTCTATATACTCCCTTTCCAAGGGAATCACAATATCAGCCCGGATTTCTTGTCCTCAGCCTTGGGGAAGAAATGGTGCTGCAAGGAAAGTTAGGCAGGTGCTTGATGAGTAAGGGGGAAAGATATTTGCTACTTAGTTCAAAAGTTTTAATTTCACTCTGAAGACGTAGTAGATTAGTAGATGAAAGAAAGAAAGAAAAAAAAAAACAGTTGTGGTACAGGTTTTTTAAAATATGAATAGAAACCAGAGTTGCATCTAGCAGATGAATCGCATTCATGACAAGAGCCATTAAATCACTTGCTAAATTACGTTATGTAACTGCATCCATATCTAAAATGAAAGGGTGATGTCCTAGCACTTTTTGGGAGTTATTTAGCTAAATGGATTTCCTCAGCTGTATCCCCACTCTTTTAAAGAGCATGACATTTTTCTTCATATAATTTTGTATAGTATTTTCTAGGGTTTTTATAGTTTTATTTCAATAAAAATGGGAAAAGCTGTATCATCACCCTGTGACAAGGTGTGCCCAAAATAATGTTCCCAGTGCCTTCATTCAGGACATGTCACATCTCCTACTTGTTGCCTGTGCTTCTTTTTCTTCTCTTTCTGTATTGGATGAAAACTTTTTGCTCTCAGAGGTGACAGTGGTCACTTACACCTTTGTATTGTTTTTTAAATCCATCCTTTCTCTTTTCTTGATGGCCTCTCTTGATGTCCCCTCCATCCACCTCTGCACTCACCTCTTCCCTTTTGCATTCTGCTCTCCCCTGTGCCACAGCAGTAAAGACAAGTTCTTCATTCCCTGATTCGTCTCACTTTAGCTGAGAATGACCTTTGTGAAAATATAAAGGTATTTATTCATTGCCGAGGGCCTTACTTTCTTTCCTGAGCTGTTCAGTGTTTACTTCTTCCTGAGTCAGACTGGAAACTCCTTGGGGCAGTGGCTGTCTCTTCCTCGATTTCTGCAGAGTCTTTGACAATGACACCTAAATAATAAAGTGGCAGGGAAATGAGATATCATAAATTTCATTTTGTTTTAATTAAAATGAGATTACTGGGAACTTCATTTCAGAACCCAGTCTCCCTAGGGGATTCAGTATCATATGCTGTATTTCTTCCTTCTAGCAGATATAATCCTCTTTTTGTGTCCTTATTTTGACATGGAACCAAATTCTGCTTGCAGTCACACACAGGCATCCTCTTTCTCTGCTTGGATTTGCACAAAGTCGTGACTAAAAATAGAATTAATCATCCAGCATGGAAAAGAAATTAATCCTGCCTGAAAGTTGGTGGCCACAAGGGGTCTCTTACAGGATGCCATGGGTGTACTGTAGCAGGGGTCCATCCAGGTTCACGCCTCACCTCAGATCAGAAATTTCTGAAGGGAATTCCCAGATGTCAGATTCCCTGCTTATGACTGTGCACCAGTGCACAACCCAGAGGATGTGCCCTGCATCCCTTTTGGAGGAAGCTGAGCTCAAAGGCTCACTCAGGGTTCGGCTGGTGGGCACAGACTCACAGTGGGTGTGTGGGGTCACACTGCAGCTCCTCCAGAACGAGTCCTGTGACACGCCTTGCAGGGGAATGCTGGCTTGGCAGGCTGCTCCTGCTGGGCCACATGATCTGCTGTGGCCCAAGACAACTCAGGGAGACAGAAGGAGCATGACAGCAAATTTCTTTGGTTGTAAGGAGAGAACTTCTTGGAAAGTCACACCCTAGCTAGTGCAGGAGGGTGCTTCATCCTGTCTGCTCCTATGTAGTGTCTGCTCCCTCACCCCTGATCCTCAGACTGCCCATAGGCATCACAGTAGCCCATGGATCTTTCCAACACAGCTATTGATCAAGGGACTGTATTCAAGGAATGGGAGTCTAAGAGCATGCTACATACTGTGAAAATTTAAACTTTGTTTTTAAGGAAACAAGTCAATTATGTTACTAATAGAATAGTTACTGATAAGATTTTGTTATTTATTACTCAAAAGGTACAATATTTCTAAAGAAAGGTTGACCCTAGACTAATAATGTGAAATTATTCAAACCAGAGAATTGTCCAAGGGGTTAAGTGTTTTCAAATGATCTCCAGAGGAAACAGGATTAGACTCATATATTTTTGTCATGGATTACTGTGAGACAAAATCACATTGAATGGTATTGTGAACCAAGCAGCCTCGATTTGGAAAAGCTGACTTGTTGATTTTCACAGTACATTTTCAATTAAATGTTACCCCAAAGCTTAATTATCATTTAGGAGGATAACCATTGTACTGTGTTATAGCTAACTGCTGGATAAAGACTTCTCGATAAATTTAGTGGAACTTTATAACATCGCTCTGCTGTTGAAGAGGATGCACTTGTGGTAATACTGTATCTTTGTCAGGGGAAGCAGAACAGCATTGAGAATTTTAAATAATTGTGCTTTATCAAAGACTGGGCTTTGTGGAAAGCAGAAATAGTGGTTAGTGGTGTGTGGCTTTGCAGAACGTCTTGCCAACTGTGCTGCACAAGGGGGCAAGATCCTTCATCTTCCCAGAAAAACACGTGGAGCAAAGGAGTTGTCTGGGTTCAGAGTACTCGCTGCAGAGACCACAGAGACTTCCCTTCTAGGTCACTTACCACACATGCAACAAGTCAGAACATTTTTAATTATGTGTTTTGAAGGACAGATAAGCTGCATTTTAACAAAGTCATAATCTTTCTTGGTTCTTCTCGCAAGTCATATTATAGGATATTATTTAGAGCATGAGGTTGATAATATTTGAGAGGTTTTCTGGTCCTTTCTCTAATTCTGTATTTTTAAAATAATCCATATCTATCTGATTTTTTTCCCAGTTGTATGCAGTCTTTTATTCTGAAGAGTAAAATGTTGTTTTTAAATATTATGAGCATGTGTAGGAGAAAGATATAGTATTATGTGAGCAAAAGCATATATCCCTGTAATTTTGGATATGTTCATGCTAGATAACAGTTAAGATGCCAGATTTATACTTAATTTCTTTCTTGAAGCATTTTTAAAGGATCATCATCTTCAGCAGAAACAAAGTAGCACAATTTCAGTGATAATAAAATAAGAAGATACAGTTGTAAAAGTTTCCTCAAAGAAACCATTACAGAAGTATGTTAGTCCTATTGGTGTGACTTTTTCCCTCTAGAGTAGTTTTCTATGAAGTAACATAATGGTTTGAGGTTTCCTTTAAAAAGGAAAAAAAAGAAAAAGAAATAAAAGCTTAAAAAAATTCAGCATGTAGAAATGACCTAAATGTGGATCCAGAATATCACATTTTGCTTAGCTTGTCTTTGCTAAAATATGCTGAAAGAACTCTGGGGACCTAATGGTATTGCAAGCACCCCAGAATGAGAGAGAAAATGAGTTTTAGGCTAATCAACTCCTTTGTGCCTATTTCTTTTAACCACTTCATTCCTCTGGATGTCAGTGAAGTCTGAGAAAACTCTGGGTCTCTTGGCCTTCAGAAGTGTCCCAGGAAAAACAGAAATGCCAGCATCTGACATTTTTAATATAAACTTGGAAAGAAGAGGGGCAAATAATGTGCACTGGACAAGGTACAGAGCATTGTTCTATGGGACACTTGATAACCTGTATTTCTTATAAAGTGTGGAAGTTGTTACCACGTGTGAGAAATCAGCTACACCGGGTGCAGGAGCGTGGCCATGAGCACGGGATGCCCGTGGGGGAGCCTCCCTGTCCCACCACCCCAGGGCTTGCTGTGCTCTAAAATTGGCACCTGCCCACATGGCAGAGCATCTGCATGCCTGCACACTGGTTTGTAGGGGAAATTATCCCTGGGTAAGGCTTTTAATTCTGTGTGGCACAGGGAATTGAGGGAATTTAAAGGGTGATTGGAATTTGACATTTCTGCCTTTTTATGCTGAAAGATACTTTGATTAAAATGTTGGAAGGCCCTGCTAATGGAGGCGTTGCTGCTATTTCAGATATACAGGGTATGAGATTTGAAGGCAAGCCAAATCACAATGAAACAGAATAACGATGTCCTTGGTTTGTTTTTCACTTGGTACATTCAGGTTTTGATTGGATTCTGAGTGAGGCAACAGTTTTCTCTCCCAGAAAGCACTGCTAGTCCTTGGAGGTTTGCAGCCTATTGTCAAAGCAGAAGTGCTTCCTTGTGAAGGTCATGGACTGCAGTGGCTGGAGAAAAACCAGGGGACAGCAGGGGAAGAAAGGAAAGAAAGAGAGAAAGGTTTCTTTATTGGTCCTAAGTAGGTACAGGCTTCTCATAAGAAACATTTCTGCAGTGAGATCTATTACTACTTTTGACACAGCTCACACTCTGCTGATGGTGTGTATATCAAAGAAGTTGTTTAGAAATTTGAGGTCTCTGTTCATCTGTCCTTCTCTCTCCTAGGCCTCTCTGTGCTCATCACACACAAATGCTTCAATACCCTTCATCTTGTTCTCTCAATGTTGATTTTTTTCCTCTAGTACTTAAAAGGTTTAACTTGGAAAAGACTGTTTATGAATTATTTCACTCTGAACAAACCTCAAAGCTACCTAGCTGTTGCTAAGCTTGGGGAAAATTATTGCAGGCACAGTATTTTCTAAAACATTAATACCATTAAATACTTAGCATTGTTGGAGGTGCTAAAGAGCACTTCATGAAGTTACTAGGTGGTGGATTGTCTGTGACATGTTCTGATTTAAATGGCTGAAGCTGTTGATAGCAATAACTGGGAACATCTGTGTCCACTTCTTCAATACAGGGAAAAATACTGTTAGACATAAAGCTATCCTGTCACATTCCTGGCCTTAGAAAGAATGAGTCCCCAGCCCTCCTTGGCTGTCTAACTCATTCCAAAGCTGATCACCTAATAAGAAAGGAAAACATAAGCAAGTCTGTTTGGGGCTGGGGGAGCAAGAAGAACAGAGGCTCTTCTTGCTGCAGAGAGTTCCAGGAGGGACTACCCAGAGGCGATCCTGCCCAGCTAACGAGGGCACCTTCTCATCGAAATGAAGGAAAAGAGGAAACTGACAAGTTACAAGCCTGTCATGGATTGATGGTGGAATTGTTGATATGATGTGTACAGGCTTATTAACTCAAAAAAACCTCAGTTTAGTGGTTTTTTGTGCTGCTTTTAATGAAGATTTTAAGAACCCCCAAATTATTTTCTACTGGATTTCAGGAATGCAACAGTATTTCTTTTACTCATTTGACTTTATTTACTGTTGAGCTTTTCTTATCATGTGATTTAGTACATATTTTATTCCCTGCCCCACCCTTCCAAGCCCTGCCAACAGTACTGGAAATAGAGATCAGTATATTTTTACACCGAATTCTAAGATCACATTTATAAATGCTTGGTTGACTGATGGTTACTCACGCTCCAAAAATGCAGAAGATCCAGATTAAAGTGTTTGCTCTGCTTATACTCTGTTTACAGATGAGAAAGTTTTGGTTGCATTGGATGTTGAATGGAAACCAAAGGTGAAGCCAAGTAACTTTTCACAAAAACGAATTCTTGTTTTCTCGCCAAAACATGAGAACAGTTCCTTTTATAGTAGTCTGTAAAGGACAAGCATGTTGTAGGCCTCACTCTGGCCTTTCTTTTCTTCCTAATAATTAAATAAATCAGTTTTGAAAGCTCCAACAAGAATCATGGAGGGAAACTTAAAACTGTGAAAGAAAGGGTGAATTCTAGGAGCAGATATCTAACAGTAGAATGTATAACACTTACTGTAAACAAAAAACTTACTGTAAATGAATTTGTATTTATAAATATAAGAAATCATCATAAATCTTTATTTTATTACTTTTTTCTGTAACTGTTTAAAGTTCCATGATACTTATATCCTTGCATACAGGATGGCTCAGGGGTACTAACATGGATTTGAAAGAGGTTGCTTGCATCAAGACGCTTTCTAGACGGCATATAATTAGAACTTGTACTTAGTTATATCAAATTCCTCTATTAAGAGTAAAAGTTATCCTCAGTGAAGTGGTGTTTCTGTCCTGATTACCTGATTCATGTAAAGCTTTAGAGAATGTAAGTTGGGGCACATTTTTGCCTTGGGAAAGGAAATCTATTGGATTATGTTGTCCATCTCTATTTCCTGTTCAAAACAAGGCATGTCTTTACAGAATCAATTCAGAATTACTGCTGGGTTTAGCACAGTTGCTAACTTAATAATGTTTTTCAGCTGTTACAGATAAAAACCATAATTGGAAACATTTTATGTTTTGAAAGAAACTGAATGACAGTGAACACTCACCCTTTCATCTTTTAAGGACAAACTTATTTTTCTTGGGGAATAGCAGCTGAATTGTGAAGCCCAAACTCTTTCTACCAATACTGTTGTCAGCTCTCTTATTTTCTCTTTAGTCCTTTTGCTGTTTTTCCATTTCTCTGAGTCATGCACATCCATTGCTGTACTGCTTTAACTACTTTAAATAAGCCCTTTCCTCCCTCAAGAAGGCTTGCTAATTTTTGCATGTTATCTTAAGCTGATTTAACAGTCGTTTTGCCAACTCTTCCCAGCTGCTGCTACTGCTGAATTGATTCATTTTGCACTTGACATGTTGCAGGCAAATGTGAAGCAAAGTTTACTTGACCAATAATCCTCCCCTTAACTGAAGGAAGGATGTGATTTGAACAAGGACTTGTTCAAAATGTGGACAATTTTTTTTTCCCTAAATCTGCCTACTGTAGACACCAAGGTTATTTGCTTCTTATCTGTTAAATTCTTATCTAGAAAGTGAAAAATGTCTTAGCCCTAAATAGTAACCAAGGAATTCATTTTTTCCTGGTGCAATAAGTCAATCTTTGGAGGCTTTTTTTTGATGGATTATGAGTTCCTAAGAGGTGTTGTGTCTCTCTTGGAGAGCTTCCAGAAACTGTTGCTCAGCCTATAAACTGATGAAATTTCACAGACTCGCAGAGCAGCCGAGGCTGGAAGACGCCTCTGGAGATCATCTACTCTAATTACCTGCTCAGAGCAGGGTCAGTGAGAGCAGGTTGCTCAGGGTAATGTCAACTTGGGTTTTAAATACCTCCAAGGATGGAGACTCCACAGCCTGTCCCAGCAACTGACCATCCTCACAAAAATCTATTTTTCTTCTTAATTCTCTATGGAATTTCCTCTATTTCAATTTATGCCTCTTGTTTCTCATTCTGCCAGTGGGCACCAAAGAGAAGAGTCTGGCTCTGTCTGCCCCCACTCCCTCCCATCAAATATTTAGTTACTGATAAAATCCCCCTGAGCCTTCTCAGCTCCCAGCTGAGCAGTCCCAGCTTGCTCAGCCTCTGCTCATCTGAATAGTGGTCCAATCACTGAATCATTTCTTTGTGGCCCTTCGATGGACTCACTCCACTATGTACATACTGGGGAGCCCAGCACCGGACTCAGTGTTCCAGCTTTGTCTGATCGAGGTTCAGCAGAGAGGAAGGATCCTCTCACTTCACCTGCTGGAGACAGTCTGCCTGATGCAGCCCAGGATAACATTTGCCTTCCCTGCTGCAAGGGCACATTGCTGGCTCATGACCAGCTTGGTGTTCAGCAGAACCATTTTTGGAAAGCTGTTTTCCAGCTGTTAGATCCCCAGCTTCTACGGTTTCGTGCAGTGGTTCCTCCCTCTGTGCAGGATGTTGTACTTCTTCCTGAACTGCACGAGGCTCCTGCCAGATTGCTGGATGGACTTTGTGCAAGTAGTTCCAAACTCTGAGCCCAGCAGTTCTGCTAGTTTTCAATACACCCCACCAGCCACTTAGTCCATACAGGGTTTTTAAAATGAAAATGTTACAGGAGACAGTGTTAAAAGCTTTGCTGAAATCAGGATAAACAGCATCAACTGCTGTCCCCCCATCACTGAGCCAGTCACCTCTTCATGAAATGCTGTCAGGTTAGCCAGACATCATTTTCCTTTGTAAACCCATGCTGTCTACACTCCCAGTCAGCTTCTTGTCCTTCATATGTTAGGACATAGTTTCAAGGATGATTTGCAGGTTTTTAAGAGGATTTGCTTCATTGCTTTCCCAGGTTATCCAAATATTCTTTGCTGTACTTGGAAATGGGTGTCATTTGCTTTTTGCCCTTTCCTCAGAGCCTCCCACAATCACAAAGGCCTCTCTCAAATAATCAACAGACACCTTGCAGTGAGCTTCAACCTGCTCTTTCATTGCTTTTTTTTGCCAGCAGCCTGTCTGACTAATGTGGAAGGTGGCTTTAAGGAGAGATTTGGGGTCTCTCATATTCTGTTGATGCCAGGTTTTTGCAGGGCAAACACAAACATCAAAACTCTCCATATTTTCCTGTGTGCCCATATTATAAACTAGCTGCAAATCAGTTTAGAGCTAGTCTTTCAGAATGTATTAATCTGAACACTAGCTTACCTGAACATCCCTTTACTGGAAAGTCCATGTAGTTGAATTAGTATATAGTATTGAATGTCCATTATTTGTATATTCAATATAAGTATATATTTGTATATTAAGTATATTCAGGTTCAAAACCCATTAAATCTATGCACCAAACCTGCATTAGTATCAGCATATTTTTGAAAGTTATTTAAAAATTAGAAGATAGCAAAGTGTCTAAAAGTGGTACTTTAATTTGATTAATATTCTGTGAAAATGTGGTTATTGTTTTGAAAACTTGTTGCAAATTTACTGCAAGTGCAAAAATGTAAAAAACGCCTGAGGGACCTTTAGTTTATATAGATTTAAACATGCTGAGATTTTAGTTTTGATGTCTTTAATTTAAAATCAAAGAAAAGAAAGTAAGCCCTTTAAAATATTTGTTGCCTTTCAAATGAATGCTGTTATTGAGTGTACATTCAGTGTGTCCATCATAGAAATACTGTGGAGAACTTTGCCACTTTAATCCCTTAGCTAAAGATAAATTCTGTTTATTCCATCTTTCTCTGTATCTGTCTTATGTTTGAGTAATTTTTGTTATCATCTTCTGTTGTTATAGCAATTTCATTATGGTTCCTGATTATTTTCTAGTAACAAGAAACTATCAGTGTTTGTAATAATTAATAAGAGATGTTAATTATTTTTCCAGGCCATATTCATATTCACCTGAGTTATAAGCCCTATTTTTAATGTTACTTTCATTTGTTAAAGTGCAGCAAAGAAAGAATTAGCTGCTTTTTGAACTGTTAAGTTGCATATCCTGTGATTACATTGTGTAGCTCAGTTAAATGCTAAAATTTAGCATAAGATATTTGAAGTGAGATATTGGAAATATTTACCTAAAATCAGAAGTCATTCAGTTCCATTCTAATGGGAAAGGCTCCCAGTTGGGAACCTATTGGAAACCCGAGGATTCTTTTTGGAAACTGGAAGGAGGTACTTATATGAAACAGCTTTCCATTAAGACAGAATATTTTTGAGCTAGAAAAAAAATGTATTGTGCATGTCACAGCTTCCAGGATTCCCGAAGTCAATACCGCTTCTTTGACAGTTATATTCTATTTCAGTTTTACATCATACAAATTTGCATCCTCTCTACTTTGTTTCGTTGTAATGTTTTGTATTCTAACTTGAATCCACTGAAGCCTGTTTTTTGGTCTACAGCTAAGCCTTCAGCTGTGGCCAGCCATGTGAAGTCACTTTTAGAAATCCACTATTTCCTTCTCACAAAGAAGCAGCACATCGCTCTTCAATTGCCTGAGTCCTTTTCCAAATAAATACCAGGAATTATTATTTTATCTACGATGATTTAATTTAATTCTGTTTTCTACATAGTAAAAATTCCTGGATTTTTTTTTCCCCAAAGATTTTTGGTTTTAGTTTTTGTTTTTTTATTGTCGGATTGATTTTTGGGTTTTTTTGTTTGTTTGTTTGTTTGGGTTTGGTGGGTTTGGTTTTTTTTGGGGGGGGGAGTTGTTTGGCTGATTGTTTTTGTGAGACTATGTTCCTGGGGAGTTGTTGTACCTGAGTCTGGAATACTCTTAAGAGTTTTCAATGTACTCCCTGTACCATATAGTCTACAGTGTGCTGTTTGAAATATAAATGAATGTGTCAGCAGTTCTGCTTTGCAGCTATGTAATACAATCAGTGGGTCTACAGGCATTAATTGGATATTAATTGCCAATATGCTGTGCAAAATTCTGAGGCCCAGATGGGATTATGAATTTGTAATCACTGTAAACAAAAGCCTGGTTATTTTTTAGTCAATGAATTTGAATACTGAAATTAGGTTGGTAGAAGAGAGAAATAATATATTTTCTGTATGAAAGGAGAAGTTGTCATGGTGTGGCCAGGGCTGCAATCATAGCTGGAAATGATCAAAGATGTTGCAAAAAAGAGTCCTAGAGGTGAGTTTATGAAGCTTCAAGCACCTCATGTGATGGTAGTGACAGTTTTTAGCTCTTACAGCTGTTGTCAACAGATCTAGTTATTCTGAAGCATATCGCACATGATCTGAGTGGAATGAATGTATAAATCATTCTAATTATTATTGATATGGTATAACAGCTGAAAGTAGTATTTGTGGGAAATCGTATGCACACTTCAATTAAGCTATAATATAAATGCAATTTAAAATGTAACTGCAGATTAAGTGTAACACTCAAGCCTGACTTCATGCAGAGAAACCCTCTTATGGGTCCCTGACTGTTAACAATATCATCATTTTTAACAGACAAAAATGTCAATGCTGTAAGCCAGTCAGAATTGCACCAGAAAATCAGTGAATCCCTTTGTTTCTGGGACTGATGCAGTCAGTACCCCAGGTTTCCTTATGCACAGAGCCTTTCTGCCTCAAGATTTCTTTAGGGAGGCCGAGAAGACAGAGCTGGCTTTCAATGCAATTCAAATACTAGCAGGGCAACTTGCACCTAGGCCTCCTGTTCGTATGGTTATTTATTCATGCATTCATGTCTTCTCATATTTACAATAACATAAATGTATTTATATATTTACAAAACAATTACAACAATTTGTTTTGATGATACAAATATTGTGGTAAGTGCAGCCTGCCTGAAGAGGAGGGGATGCTGGGGACAGTAGGAACTGATGAAAAAGCAGCATCAGGAAGGCTGTTTGAAGCTGCACCAGGATATGGGGCAAAGGGAGGGAAGAAGTCAGACAGAACACAGCCAGAGAGGTTTCAAGGAAAGATCTGAGATGCATGTCAGCCACAGAGCTGGTAATGCATGCCAGTAAAGAGTTTGCATCAGAATGTAAGGTGAAGAAAATCCTAAAGAAATATGAGCAGGAGTAGCAGATATGAGAGTTCATTTTAACCCTCTTTACTTCTAATTTGCGCCCATGTCTTCTCAGGGTGGTTGGCAGGTAGATTTGCAAGACCTTACTGCTGGGGTTACAGCTTTCACAAAAAGGAGTATGATAACAAGGATGAGAAAGCACTCACTCAGAGCCCTTTCTAGTTCTCCTCCCTTTCCCTCCCTGACAGGTCTGCTGTATGTCACTTCACCATGTCTCCTTATAATCTAAATCATCTTGTTCTGTGTGTACAATAAACCACATGCTTGGCTGATGCAGCATGGCATAAATTACAGGTTATGCATAAATTGTGATGGGTTCAATTAATCACAGCCTAAGTTAATTTAGACCTCACATTGGGACGTCTGTATTACACATCTTCGACGTGAGCCTCATTTGTGGACAGGCAGGACTTGTTGTGAGCTTGTTTGTTCTCACTGAAGCTCGGTCACCGGCCCTGGTGCTGCCTTCAGCTCTCTGTGGGGTTGGACACATCCACCTTGTGCACCAGAGGCTGAAAGCCACAGAGGGAAAGCTGCTGCTCAGATTGGGGCTGAGGCCAAAGCCTGACAGGCCCACACACTTTTGAAACAGACAAGTATTCACTGGAGGCTTGAGGGAGGGAGAAGGAATGTCCCAGTTGTGTGGGGCCAGGGCTGCTGGAGATCCTTCAGGGCTGCTCCCATTATCCATTGTTTGAGTAGCATTGCCCATAAACTGCTTTGCCAACTGCATGGCGCTGTCCCTCTTTTGCCGATTGATTTGTTATGGTTGTCCTTTTGCCCTCGTCCTCCCACCTCCCCATAAAAAAAAAATTAGATTTAGTTTTTACATTGAGTAAAAGATGTTGTGGGGCCTGTTATGGTTTGGCACAAAAAAAAAAAAGGGCAAACTGGACTGGGCTTGGTTGTCTTTGCCCGCAGGTAACAGGACCACTGGTAAATGTTCTGCTGAGTCTCTTTCTTCTCTCTTTCTTTATTGTCAGGAATTGGGAGCTTTTGAAGTAGTAACATGGTTTGCTGTGGCTACTGATATTGAATCCCTCTGTTCCTTTTTTCAGACAGCCTCCTCATTACTGCTAAGAAACGTCCCAGCGGTTACAATGCCAGTCTTGATCTCAAATCACCAGCAAGATACACTAATCCCTTCACCCTGTCTGAAAGGATCTTATTCCCTTACTGCTTTAAAAAAAAACTAACATCACAATAGAAGAAAATAGAAAAAAGATCCTCTCTGGGCTCTTAGTCATCAGGCAACAAACAGGACTTACTGTGGATTTCCATGGTATTGATAATATTGCCTTTTGATCTGCTAAAATGACTGTTGTCACCTATGGTACTTTACCATTTATCTCATAAGAACATAAATCTCATTGTATGGTGTGAATTCTTTGAGCCAAGAAAAATAAGCAAAGTGCTCCTGATGATGGAGTGGGAAAGTCTGATGGCTGCTCAGTATTAGGTTTGCCGACTTTCCAGTGTCTTCAGCTGTGAGATAATTTTGTTTTACAGTAAACATCTTCTCTCAGAACAATTCCTGAACTGACCATATATATTTAATCCCCTTTTGATCCTTGACCAAAACTCCTATCTCTTTTCCTTAGGGATCTTCACTTTCTTTTACTGTCTTTTCAGTCTTCCTTTTTGCTATTTACTTGGATTCTAAAGAAAGAAGTGATAGGAAAAATAGGAATTTCTCCTGTGCACATTCTCAAGTGGGAGAAAAAAGTCTTTCAAAGATATTAGGAAAAAGATGCTCAGATTTCCCAGTGTTTTGAAAACATCATGTGGTGTATTTTCCTAGAGAAAGTGGGAAATTTCAGTACGGCTTTCATATTTGATGTATATTACCTTTAGTGTTAAAATTCTATGAAATATTTATAAGCTTACAAGCCTTTTCACTTGGCCATTTACCGTTAAACTTCATCGAGTGCAGCTTCTCTGGTTTATTCATATGCCTAAGCTGAGTACAACAATCTTGTGTGCAAAGACTTTGATAACAACTTTGACGTAAATCATACTGTGGAGAGTGTCTGTGATGATTCTCTCTCCTTGTCTTGAAGCTTGTGGAGGGAGTGATCTCACTGCCTGTTCAAAATTTCTATTATTTGCCTCCCATAAGGTCCTTGAAACTGCACTGTAGTTCCTTTAAACTCTTGAGAGCCCACAAGTCTGCTGGGAACAAGATGTTGTGGGAATCTGCAAATTTACCCTTGGTTGATAATTTTTCCATTCAATATCTCTGCTAGAGCATGAGGCTTACTGGTCTTTCCAGCCCATTTCAGGGTTTGCCGTGCCTTGAAGAACTATTCACACTCAGGTCTTTAGAGATGACTTCTGGAGGCATGTCAGCCAACAAAGAAATTCTTTTTTGCTTTCTCCTTGTTCTGTGCAATTTGACTCTGCAATATCCATGGTATATCACTTAATTTGCCTTTTTTCCTCTCACTAATTAATCCATATTTATATTTCATACTTTAATAATATAGAGCATTCTGGATCTAAAAGACAACACTTTTCCCTTCTTTGTAGCTGCCCTACAAATGATTGAAAAGGTATTTGCACGCTTAACAATTTTCCTGATTTAGAACATTGAACTTGCAGGAGACTTGCACGGAGGTTGTGTGTAGCTCAGTCTGATGGAACTGATTCAAATATGCATTTGATAATCATGGATTCACCCACTTTCTGTTAACACAGGCTTAATTCAAAATTTGGGGAGTGGTTTCAAGAACAATGTTACAAATGCATTATTCTCATTATTGTATAAGAATGCTACTTAACCCAGTTTTTGTGGCTAAAGCTTAATTTTGCTTCTCATGTTTCCCTGACCAATTTTTGAGTTTGTTTTTGGTATCATTAGAGAACTTAGATAATTCAACACAGGTTTAAGAATATAATATACTGTGGACATGTATGCATTTTGTGTAAGAGAGAAAGTATTTGAATAAAGGATGCTCTCCTTTTAGTTAAAAAGAGGTCCATAGTTAGTTACAAACTGAGAAAGGCCTAAAATCCCATCATTACAAATTTGTAGGGAACTGTACTGAGTGCAAAACTCTATTCTGCCTAGTGGTGAAAGTTAAAACTACTGTACTATACAGCTGTGAAAAGGGTAAGAAGAGATCTAACTCCTGTCCAATAGATAGTTATGAAGAAAATTAAGTCAGATTCTTCTTTCTTCTTGGGGGAGTGCAGAGAAAGGATGAAACAGGTTTCCAAAATGAAAATTTTGACAAGATAGTAAGAATATTGGTTTTTTTACTATGGGTGTCATCAGTGAAGCACCAGAGGGAGTTGCCCAGAGGGGTTGTAGAATCTCCTCCCTTGGCAGGGTTCCAAACTCAACTGAACACAGTCCTGAGCTTCTTGATCTAGCTCTGGAGGAGGCCCTGCTTTGAGAACAGTGTTGGACTAGATGGCCTTCCTTGCAGCCCATGTTATTCTGTAATTATACATTTGCTTTACAAAGAATGTCCTAAGCATATTTAATTTAGAACAGAGATATAGTGCCATGAATTTTCTAAAAAAAAAAAATCCCACTGAAAACTCTAACTTGGAAACTATTATTTATTTTATTTTTTTTATTTTGTTTCAACAACCTGTGGGGTTTGCTCTTCAGCCCCTCCCTTGGGACTACTCTGCTAATTCTATTCCGTGTTTAACCTTATTTTAGTGAGCCACCATTCTAGCTGGGTATTTTCTCAGTGTAAGCATTCCAGATTGTAGTCCCCTGTAATCATTAGCACTGCTTTCCAATGATACATAAAGATTATAATTTCTGAACACAACAGTGTAATCAAGAATGAGCCTTGACAAGTTTAGATCTATTATTTCATGGCACATAGGGCAGAAGGCACTTTTATTCTTCTTGTTGCACAGAAATTGTGCTCAAAGCTCTGCATAGCTGTTTGTCTCAATCTGTGGGCACTGCACAGACCTTCTCAAAATATTTTCCACTGCACAGAAGTAAAACAGATTTGACCTGGATTAACTGGAGCATAGACTCCTAATGAGCCAGATGGATCAACATTCCTGTTCGGCAGAAATGATGGTTACAGTGTTTCCCACAATAACCCAGCAATTGCTGTGGTTGTCTCCTCAATAAAAGAAACAATTTTAATCTTGGTATAGAGTGGTTAAGCAGTGACTGCTGTGAGGCATTTCCTTTGTAAAAACCGTATTTAATCATTATGAACTTCCCAGGGAGGATCCAAAGCTGGAGTGCTGAATGAGGTTTCTCCTTGTGACTCTGACTGTCAGCTGGGGACAATATCTGCCAGCTAGCTCTGAACTGGATAAAGCATCTAAAGAACATTGTCATAAAACTTTGAGTTAAGGAGTATAAAAGGTTTTATTTTGTTCGCATCCCTTGTGCAGAAAGTAGGCAAAGGGCAGAGAAACTGCTCTTGGGAATGCATCCCGCGATAAGTTGTAGAATTCAACATTGAAGATCCCAACAGTTCAGTGTCCAAGTGTAGGAGAACTTTGTGGTGATATCTGATCTGCAGGCTCTTCTGTCTGGGCAGAAGGGGAGAGCAGCAGTGCCAGCGCAGTGAAACAGTATCTCAGTGATGTGCCCTAGACAAAATGTCCAGGCTTTGAGTGCAGCTTAAACAGATGACATTCTCAGTGCAGCTCCTTCATCACTGCCCCTCCCACCATCTCATTCAGCTTCAGAGAGCTTTCCCATGGACTGACAACGCTTTCACGAAACACGTAAGGATTGGGACAGCTACTACTCGCCAGCTGCCCTACCCCAACTCTGCTGTGAGCCTGCACTTGTGCCAGCTCCTGCCTTGCAAGAGGGGCAGGGAAGTGCTTATGAAATAAGCTTGTGTTCATTTTGAATAGGTACAGAAATGTTAAAGAGCAAGGAAATATGCTGGAAAGATTGTGTGTGTTGGGGAGGGAGAGTTAGACGCCGAAGGGATTGGTTCTCCTACTTAAATGCTAAAAGGGAACAAGCCCTGTCTCTGTTCTCCAACATAGAATTTCCTGTACATTCACTGACATACTGTGAACGATACATAAAGACCATGTAACTTAATAGCTGGTCTTCCATATTCTCTTTTGACCTTTCAGCTATAAAAGACAATTCCTTAGAGTTTCCAAAAGTACAGTTCATTGCTCTTTGGTTTAGTGTTACAGAGCAAGTATAGTAAGTAACAGACCTTATTACAGTGACTTTTTTTCTCTTTGCAAAACCATTATACACCTCTTTGACCTTTAAAAGAAAAAGTGCAAATATGGTTCAGCAAATGTTTCCAGCATTAATTTCTGTTTTTCAGAACTACAAATATGTGGGTCTTAATCCATATGGACTATATAAAGCCTGTTTTATTCCTTTTTGCTTTACTCTTGTTTTGATAGTTTTTCTCAGTTCCCCTTCATCCAATATCCTCCTTTTCTCTTAGTTCTTTCTCAGTTTTTCCTCTATTTGTGACCAAAGAGACCATAAAATACTTTCCTTCTTATTTTATTTTTTTTTTTAATTGTAGAATGTGGGATTATTTGTCAAAGAAACCCAACTCTGTAAATCACAATAAGACAACCATGTAATTTGACAAGATATTTTCAGTTTTCTACTGCCCTGGACAACCTATTATCTTTTCCTTTCACTCACAAACTTAAAACCTGAAAGGTTTTTTGTTAAGTCTTTTTCCACTGTTTGATACTGTTTGTTTAGAAAGAAACTTATTGCTATGCAGCGTATGTATATGAAAACCAAAGCATTGCCAAATTAGTGATGGCAGCAGAAAGAATCATAATGGTTTTTTTCATTGTTAAGGAAATGAAATAATTTTCTCTTCAGGGTTGTGACCTTGGTAAAACATCTCTTAGCTATTTTCCTTTTTTTTAGCTTCAAAAAACCAACCAACCAAACCTTCTCCAAGATACTCGAATATCTTACCCAAAACCATAGGAATTGCTAACCACAAATGTTGCATATTACTATACTGTCACCCACAGATTTTTTTGCTGCTTGTGAGTGAAGTTGCTTGTGCCAATACATAGATCACTTTTAAAGGTGGAAGCAGGTTACACGTTGCTGTCATTATCTATTACTTGTGAAGTTTCATTTTTTTCTGAAGCCAAAAATAGTGTAAATTTTATAAGGAAGTGAGATGACACATAAAATCAGCATGTCATGGGTTGTTTTTTAGTGTTTTGTTCAACTCAGTTCTTGAATATTTGGACAAGACCAGTTAGAATTAGTCACACCAGTAGTGGTTTGTCATTTAACTCTTGCTCTGATACAAAGTCTTCTGCACTCTGTAAAATGTCCTCTGCTGGCATGCATAAATATAACTCATTTGACTTTAATTGAGGATCTGGCCCGGGCTTTGATCTCTATTTAGAACTTGTCCAAGTTTTCCCTTTATGGCCAACAATGTAGTACCAGATTTCTGCTAGCTGAATACATGCACTATATATATATATATAAAGTAACTAATGACCTTTAAATAGCTACCAGTGGACAATTTTTAACTTGATATAATAGTTTGAAGCTATTTGGGTGCCCTGTCCTCACTGCAGTATGCAGAACATTAACATTCCAGAACCCACAAGGACATTTACTATGAATTGTGGCAGTGTTTTCCTCTGTGGCAGCTTTCAAGACTTTCACATAGTAGCTGAGTCCTGGTCACAGCACAGTGACAGTAAGGAGTGCTGGCAAAGCATTTTTGAGAGCAGTATACCACCAGAAATCATATTTCAGCCCTCTTCCACAGAAAAAACCAAAAAACAAGCCCCTTGGAATCGATGGAGTTCCCATTGTCAGCTGGTGAAATACACTGTAAATGGCAATAGCTGCCTTAAATTTCACCACTTACATGGTCTACATATAAACATGAAATAAAGATTGCAGACTAACATTTGAAAAGCTGGGAGGGGGAAGCCAATTTCCTGGCATGATAGTGTTGAAAACAGCATCACACAGAACAGATATTTTGTTCTACAAATACAAAGTTGTTAAACCATTGTGAGGAATGACAGGCTTGTTAAGTGCGAGTCTAAAAAAAAACACAGTATAGAAATTGAGTATGGTGGTATACAGGTTTTGTGTGTACACATTGAGCCTGTGGAATGGCAGAGCAGTGAATATGTTGCTTCTTTCCAGTTTTAATTATGTCTCTATTTTCTGCATACATTAGAGCACAAATAGAGCCATATTATAGAAGACAGCATAAAAGGAGGTATCTTGAATAAGGAATAAAGGAAGAAATAGCTACTCCCCTCAAAATGTCCAGTAACTACCCTAAACTTTCCAGAGAGATAAAAATGTTCTAAAAATTGCTTGAATTTATTAAGAAAAAATATCAATAGGAGGCCATAATTCTGGAGTTTAGTTTTATTAAAAAAAAAAAAAAAAAAAAAAAAAAAAAAAAAACAAGTCCCTCAAAGCCCCTCTCCTCCAAATCAACTAACAGCTAGTTAATTATTTTGTTAGTCTTTTAAGAAGATTACCTAAGGAACAGAAGGGTTTATTTTGTAAAAGGGATTAATTTTGTTTCATTTGTTGAATCGTATATTTTAGGTGTGGATTTCAAACACTCCTCAGCTCTGAAAAGCAGAGCTGGCTTTCACCAGCATGTTGGGGGACAAAAGAAAAATTTTGCTTGAACTGATTGTGTAAGAATAACATCTGAACTTGAAATGGGAATAAATAGTTCATACATCAGTTTCTCTTGCAGGATTAAGTGTTAAAAGTTTTCAAGATTGATATTCCTGGTTGGACAAAAGCTGTGGATACTTATGAGCCTGTATGACATGGCCTGGATTGATCAGGGAGATGACCTTTTCCATGTGAGCTTTTGCAGGTATCAGGGCTAAATTACTCCTGATTCCTTCTGTCTAATATTTTTCTGTCTGGTTCTTGTACCTCAGAGATGTTTTTGACAGGCGCTGTGATGCTCAGTAAATGTGACAGAATTGAGAAGATTTCAATATGTCCCTTTAGACTCGAGGCCAGACACTTGGTGATGACTGAAGACCATGAAATCTCCTTTCCCTTGTCAGGGGCAGTCGTTGCCTGGGAGAGGGTGCTGGCTCTGTGACAAAGTGCCATCATGTACCATCTCTTCGTGTGCTGTGCAGTGCTGTGGCCACTGCATTTTTTTGTTGATATTTGTGATTGTTTACAGAAAATGTGAAATGGCTGTAAATTATAGGAGGGCTTTAAAAAAATAATCTCTAAATCAGAAAGTGGCTTATTGTATTTTCTCCTGTATGCTGAGTGTGCAACGTGCAGGTGAGGCTGCTCTTAGTACTGCTTAGTGCATATGCCAGGCTTTTGTTCACAAGGAAAGTGAAACTTGTGTGAGCTCCTCTGCCAGGGATGGTTCATGTCACTCCTCTGACCCTGGTAGACACAGATCAGCAGTAGCCTGGTAGCTGAAACTGCAGCAGAGAAACCTGCTCACAGACATTATCTGAACAAATATGACTGTTTGAGGGTTAGTTTGAGCTTTAACATGTGCTTAAAACAGTGCTTCTCCAGAGAGTCCAAGCCCAAATTGAAGCTGATGGCCGAGTCTGATGAATTGTATCGAAGTGTTATTGCTGTTTTGCCATGTGTAAAAATAGACACAAGGATCAGAGAGTCTGGTTCCCTGTAGATGAAAGATTAGCCCACTAACAGAGTAATTTAGTTCGTAGAATCACAATATTCCATGTGGCCCCTTTGTGTTGCTTTCACATTAGAGTGACTTCTTCCTTAAAAGCTTTCTGTGCAACACTGAAAGAGAACAAAGTTGAGTAATTTTTTTGTATCCCTTTCTTGTCAAAAAGGGTGACTGGAGAAGTGACCTTTTAACAGTGCAGAATAGAAGAACTGTATTTTGTATGAATTTTTTTGTTGTTGCTAATAAAGCAGCCCTGTCCTGTAGGAGACACAAAAAAGCAAATGCTATTGAGAGCATTGCAGCACAGAACTAAATTCCACCAAAATAATATTTTTATATACACCCCTAGGAATACATTGATTTAGGGTTTTTTAAGTACTAAAAGTACATTGTTCCTCTTCAGACTATTGCTTAATAGACATGTTATGATGAGCTTGTGTATTTGACCTCCTTGGTGGTTTATTAACGGAGTAGAGAACCACAGGTTTGTGGAAATGTTTGTAATGTATGTTTTGGTGGAAACTGTGCAAAACTGATATCAGAGAAAACATGGCTGTTTGCATTTAGATCAGGTAAGTTTCTTCACATTTCACATGAGAACACTCAAAAAAGCCCACCTGGCTCCAAATCCAAATCTGATGCTCACTGCTCATGGAGTTAAGGAGCAACAGTGGACCAAGCTGAACTCATACAGTTCTCTAAAGTTTACTTTACCAGTCTCCAAAAATTTAAGGAATCCCTCTTTTGGGGTTTTATTTGTTTTTTTTTTCTTGGAATAAACCTGCAAACCTTAATGAACCCTCTTATCAAATTACTTACAGTAGAGCTCAGGCTGTAAATGTGAATTTGTTTTGGTATTATCTCATATGTCTAGTTTAATATACACAAAAGTGATGAAAAATCCATAAGACCTTGTAATAATTGTATCAAGTATAAAATTGGCGTAAGCAATGACGTTGCACCAGTGGCAACATGTAGCGGGTTTAGTTCACAAACCGGGCAGAAACACCATTTATGTAGTGGTTTCGGTTCGCCTGTCTTATCTTTTGTGAGATAGGAGATTTGGAGGAATGCAAAGCAGGCTCAAACTTAAAGAATATGAGAAAGTTTATTAACAGAACTAAAAAGGAAAAGGAAAAAAAAAAGAGAAATTAAAGCATACCCTCCCTTTGCTCCAGCAACCCCCCTCCCTTTTATCCTTCCCAAACCAGCACATAGGATAACAAAACACGATTCTTGTTCAGCATTCACAGTTCTTAAAAGTCTCTCCACTATTTAAGGAAACAGAGGTCTCTTTCGCTTTTTCGTGGTTCCCCAAAAACTGCACCAGCCAGCAAATCCGCCCAGAATATCTGCTGCCGGGAAAAACATCTCTCCCATGGGAAGAAATCACAGTCTCTTCACCATCGGCTACACATGGGGTTTCCCTTTTAAGAGTGGACAAATTCCAGCCTGAAACAACAACTCTCTTCTTCACAGAAAAATCTTAAAAGTCTCTCACAACTCTTCACAACTTGTGGGTAACCAGGTATGGTCACCTTTGTTTTCTCACATCAGCTGCATTCAGAATTCTTCATCACCCCCCGATGTCTTTAAATGGATTAAAGAGAAAAACAGTTTGGGATATTACAGTTCCTACCACGGTCTGCAGAAAGCAGGTTTAAGCTTTCGCGCTGCGAGCACGACTCTGCCCTCTTTCTTCCCCGCCACCATCTTCAGTTTTACTCGCTTTCTCTTTCTCTCTGACCTTGAAGACGCCATGATGAAAAGTTTTTGGTGTTCAGGCTTTACGATGGAGAAAAGCCTCACTCACGTTGTACTGCTGGCTCCCCGATGTTGTCTCTCTGCTCCATCAGCCCCTGCCCGGATCTCCGCCACGTGGAAAGGCAGGGGAGGGAAAGGGAGTCCTCAGAAGCCGGGCCGGGTGGTCTCGGCTAATTGCAGCGATTATGGCTGTTCCTCAGCTGCCCGGGGCTCTGAGGGGTTCTCCCGCTGGCATCTGGGGCTGTGCCCCGGAACTGGGGGCGGGGGGGGGAGGCCCGAGGCCGCTCCGAGAAGCGGAGCCTCAGCAGCCATCTTCCCCCCGCACCGCAGGAGCGGCAAAACCAAAAGAGAGGGCCCTTCCTGTGTCTCCCCGGCAATAAATATGGAAATCTCGAAAAGTGACACTGGTCAAAAGAGCTGTCCATCAGCTCAGGTTCAACCTACCACACAATATGACATTGAAACCTATTAATTTGGTCTATATTGCTATAATTTAAGCTTAGTTTTTAGAGTTGACACCAATATCTTAATGGTTAACTATTTTTTTCATAAAAAAGCCTTAAAGCTTTTCACAAAGCAGTGATTAGTTTGTTAGTAATACTGTCATTTACATTCCAATATTCATCTATTAGCTATTTTAAGTAGTGTGTAAAAAATAAACCATGTCATTTCCTCTGAAAATGTATAATGAACCTGATATTTGAACTTTATTACGAAAAAGTAATTTTAAAAATCAAGCTGATCAATATGGTCTTGGAAATCTGAAATATCCACAAAGACAACAACAGGTCATAGTGAAGTCTTGATCTTCATTGTTCTGATCTTTTTTTCATACTCAAATGAATTAACTTTGATCGATGTGAATGTTTCTGTGCAGCATTGCTGTATAGCTTGGAAACTGGGTGAGGAATGAATAAAAAGCTTAATGAAAAATTAGCTTCATAACAGTTTTTTATTAGGATTATTGTTGCTTTCTCTGTTGAAGTCAGCAAGGATTTAACCCACAGCAAAGCTTCAATTTAAAAAAAAAATCTGCTTTAGAATAGAATACTAGGTAGGAAATGTAAATGACATTGTAATCTTGAGTTATGATTGATAACAAACTGGAGTTAGAATCTCTGCAGCTTTCAGGATGACGGTAGCTGGTTTTCCTTTGAATTAAGTCTGTTATGAAGGATTTTTGTTGACACCGCTCTGAGGGTTGCTGGTATCTGACATGTACCTAATAGATGATTTCCCTCTCTCCAAGAAATAACCTGCACCAGGGATAAAACCCTAAGTAAACAGAGCCCAAAGATGCACAGCATAATGTTTTCCTGGTATGGATTCTGTCCTATCTGTTCTTCACAACTGTCATGTACAGGTGTGTGGAACATTCAGGTACAGGCTTCCAGATATGAGCAAAAAATTAAAGCACCATTAGTTTGACATAAAAAAGAGATATAGAAAAGCATGGATAGAAAAGAATAATAATGAGCTTTAGTTTGAATAGTGCAAAGGTGGTGCATTTCAGGGTATAAAGGTTGGATGTTCCAAGCCTTACAAGTGCTCAGTGGCAGGAGAAAATCTAACACAACTGATAGATTTTTCAAACTCTAACTAAAAAAGTACATCCAGATTAAACCCCTGAATGTATCATCAAAAGCCATAGGGGTTTTTTTCTTCAAAAGTTAACACACAGTAAAATTTCAGTTTATGTGTGTGAGGTCTGGTTCATGGACAACCAGTTAAATTTGATTATAAAAATAACAGACTTGGGTGAGCAAATAAGTCTTTTTCATATGTGTGGTCTGTCATTCACTTTTAGCTGTTGCTGATAAGGAGAGCTTGGTCTAATCATGTTGTCTGTTCAACAAGTGTAAATCCATGACTTGAGGGTAAATGAGAACAGAACCTGTCTGCTCTCCCCATCTCTTTCTTTCTCCTTCACACTCAGCTACTCTGACTTGTTTTCATTTATTTATTTTTACTGTTTTTTTTTTTCTTTCTGGTCATTCCCTTTGCCTTTCTTTTGCTTTGGTTTGCAAGATAATTTGTAGATTGTCTGCCTCATTACCAGCCTCCACATTACATAGATCCATACTGCTCTACTTCCACTGAATCCTGAAAGTTAAGCAAATTCACAGGGAAGGCAGAATAATATCTTAATCTGTCAAAATCCACTTTCCTGTCATCTTTTGAGATCACCTCTGTGTACATGTACCTTCATTGTTCATAGTAATTTTTGACAGTTGTTCCTGATTGACAGTAATGGCAAGGAAGAGATGCCAGGACTTTATCACGACAGTCAGTTGAAGTCTGTCATGCTGTCTTGTAACTTTGACCGGTGGCAAGTGAGAGGGACTGGGAAATAAAGATTGATCTCCGTCCCTCAGCATCTTATATTGTTGGGTTCTTTCACCTTTTTTTTTTAAACTTTTTTCATAACATTCCTCATTTGCTTTTTTCAAGTTTTCCTTTCTATGCTTAAGGTACTTGCTCTTCCATCTTTTCCTCTATGTGCACTGCTTTGGGAAAAATTTCCTGCTCTCACCAATCTTGTTTGCACTTTCTTTTCTTGTACTTGGTTTCCTTAGGCTATGGTTTTCTCTGCCTCCACAGCCACATCAAAGAAAGGTGTTTTGGAAAGTCACATGCTGTCCCTTCATGACCCCTATGTAGAACAGCAGCAAAAACTTCTGCTTTGTCCTTCTTTCTTCTATTTCTGCAAATCTGCTTCTGAATCATCCCTGACATGCACATGGACAGGCTGTGGGGACCAGGACACGAGCAGGTGTTCCTGCCCAAGAGCCTGATCGATCCTGGACATCCCAGGTCAGTTCCCACAGCAGTCAAGCACTAAAGGAAAGCTGGCACCTCTGCCCTTGGTGAACTCAAGGTCTCAACTCTAGTGCTCTTTGAAGAGAGTGAATAAATGTTTCGCTGTAACTCAGGAACTTCATTTAATAATTTAACTATTCTTTTAGCTTTTTGTAAATAGGGTAAGGAATGAAAATAAGACCTTCAGTGCAAGCATCTTGCACACTAATGAGATCTGCAGGGTGACAAGAGATAGTACAATAGTTCCTTGGTACTTTGTAAAATACCCAAAGGTTCTACCTAAGCAATAAATTAAATTTATCTCTTAAATCAAAGTCTTTTAAAAAAATTAAATGCAAAGGACATTTTAGTAACTGTTTTATTATCACAGATATTTTTATAGTGCTCTGTGAATGATTTTTCTTTCTTTTTCTTCAATGTCACTGAAACTTCATTTGATTCAAACTAGATTTGGTAAAATTTAATTCCTTTTCAGACTGTCATATTGTACACTGAGATCTAGCTTAAAGTTATTTCAAGATAGATATTTTGTATTAGTACAGTCAGATCAATTTCACCCAACTTTGTCTACCAAAAACAATAACAATTTTCATTTCCACTGTAGTCAGAGGAAAAAGAATGGCAAGTCCGAAGGGTGATCCTTGTCACCTACACCTTAAATTCTAAGGAAGAGGTAAATCCTCCTCTAAAGGCTCCTTTTCTCTTTGTCTGAATATTCAGGGGTCTTAAACAACTATCTTAACCAATAGTTATAGTTTTGAGCTGGCTAATTTATCCCTAAATGCTCGTGTATGGCACATTCTGTAAGGTGTGAGGAGAAGGGCAAGGTCTGTGGTAGACAGGGCAGCGATGGAAAGATGCCCAAAGGGCAGAGTCACAACAAAGCCCTGGGTCAGACCCAGTAACGTCAGGTATGCTGACATTTCCTTACCTCTAAGACCATTCCCGTTGCACAATTTTAAGTGATTACTAAGAACAATATATTACAAGATGGTGAAAATCACATGTGATTGATTTTTGCCTTTTCTAAAGTTTTTTCAATGCCTTTATCTTGTTTGGCTTCCATAATGTGTGTGGGGGAAAAGAACAACTTATTTTTATTATTAATGCAGACAGTGTAGGTATTTTTTTTTTGTGAGAGGCAGTTAGTCTCCATTACACATAATTGACCAATTACTGTGTCAACACACAAAGTAAAAACATGACCCATGCTGATATTTTCTATTGGCATGACACACATTTATTACATGTGCTAAATGAATTACTTATTTTCCGTCAGGGCAGGAGACTAGAGAGGATGAAATATTCTCTTTTAGTTCAGCAAACCTTGTGTATATGTCTATGTACAAAGGTGAAATACAGCCACTTTAGTATACTTGTCTTACATATTTTTAGCAAATTTAAAATTTTAATTTCTTAGGGATGGGTTTCTTAACCTCAGCCAACTATGTTTTTGCCACTTGTTTTACATTATCCGTGACCATAAGTAGAAGGAGGGTTTAATGTGAAGCATTTGCTTTTTTTTTATATTCCCATGAAAAATCTAAGAGAAATGTCATCTCAACACATTTTTGCAGCCTGAAATTTCACCTTACCTGAGAACCCCATGTTCCAGATGATAATTTTATCTTAATGGACAGTTTTAAACTGACACTACTTTATTGTATTGATTCTCTGTAATTAAAACATTTTTTCATCTTTTGTTTTAAAAAATGAGTGGGTGAATAGAAACATGAATTCAGTCATAAGAATGGCTTTGATTTTTTTGATTGAAATTGAAAATGTGAGTTCTGACATCATTTGAGATAGTGCCTCAATAACTGGACTTGTATGAATATTTCTACTACTTTGGTTGGATGATTTTATTAGAATAAAACATAAGCAAACAAATATAAATGGAAACTTGAGCTCATAAATTACAAGATGCCTTATTTCACAGACATAAGATAATGTGTAAAAAGAAAATGTGATTATTTTGCATTGCAATAGATCGTAGAGGATTTTTCTTATATTTATAAATGAGAATAAACTCTACACTTATCATCCAAGATCCATCCTTTTATGTGACAATTCAAGTCCAGTTGTTTTTTGTTTTTCTATGGATCCAAATATGGATCCAAATTGAAGTTTTGCTCATGAGAATGACGTATCTGGCCAACTGCAGTGACAAAGATCTTGTTTTGAGGTTAAGTAGACTTATCCCTCTCTGGGATGTTTGTTGGCTTCAGGCAATTCTGTTGCTTACCAGAGATTTGATTGAACCATGCATTGGATTATAGTTGGTGCTCAGTCTAGGGTATACTGAAAATATGAATAACATTTCTAAAAATCCTCTATATTAGGAAAGAGAACTTTTCAACTTTTTTTCTCCTTTAAGTGCTGTTCATAAATTTTCTTATATGAAGATAAAACTGTGGCTTTTCCTGTTCTCCTGTGTGAGGAGCTAGTGACATTTTTTGCATATGGCAAGAGGGACAAAAGTGCACTGACTACATTTGCTCATAAACTTCTTATTAAAAACAACATTAGTGATGTAAAATGTTTTTGAAATCTGTAGGACATCCAGACAATGGGACCCATTGTGTCTAGGCTACAATTAGACACAAGTGAGGAATTTGACTTTGTTTTCACCCTGTTTACTCCAAAAGCCTGAGTGGAAAAACAAGTCCTCAGAGTCCTGCACTCAGCTCTGTCATCTGGGGGCATAGGCAGCATCCAGGACTGCCTCAGTTTCCTTCTTCACATGGCAGTGTAGGTAGCAGCATTCAGACACGTTCTCCAGGACCATCACCAGGAGGTTCTGAAGAGATCCTCCCAGAAATGCCCTTTTTGCCACTATGGTGAGTGGACCATAAACTGCAGGTTTTGTGATCACCTGAAGCAGTGGACCACCACCCACTGCTTTCCACCTCCTTTCCCAAGCGTCTCACCAACTTTACCTGAAACAGGTCACCTGGGTTTAACACGGGCTTGAAAACTCTCTGAAAGAGTTTGTTGTCTCTGGCCTTGGGTTTATGTCATATTTCCTTACAAGCATCAGTGATGCTGAGTGGCTGTGGTACTCAGGTGGCCTCTCCTAACAGGAGCACACGCATTTTGGAGGTGTTCCTCCTTCATTAAACACCACACAATATACCTTGCATGGTATGACCACACCATGCTTTTAATCTAAACTATTGCTTTTCTCGGATTGAGGTTTATATGTAGTAAAAATCTCAATTTTCCCATTTTGTGTAACTAGACCTCTGCTTCCCTACTGGCATTAACCCGGGTGCTTTCTGACAGTGAGCAGCACAGAGAAAAGAGCAGAATGAGGATGGAGCCAGAGCTTTCCTTGTCCTCACAGGTGCCATGCTGAGGTCAGGCTTGACAGAAATTGGATACCAATGCAGGGGACTCACATGGCCTCTGTATTTGGTTTCTGTCATTGGCCTGGTATTTCTGCTAAAGACAATTTTACCCAGACAAGACGCTGGCTTCCTCTCAGATGATACTGCAGAATATTTAGTAACTGTGTT
Source organism: Aleadryas rufinucha (assembly GCA_013397815.1). NCBI lineage: Eukaryota > Metazoa > Chordata > Aves > Passeriformes > Aleadryas > Aleadryas rufinucha. Next base: position 602,091 of record VZTH01014292.1, on the reverse strand, counting down.
TGCATGAAGCTGATCTCGCACATGGCTTTTGAAATCTGGCTCAGGCTGCATGTGACTACAATTTCCTGGATCAGAGAAAGGATGGCAGCACCAAACCTGTAAAGTACCAGAAAAACTAGCACAAATAGCCCTCCTTGAAGTCAGTGTCAAATATCAGGAAGTCAGCAGTGAGGTAGTCACTAAATTGACAAATTTTCCATATTTTTTAATAAAATAAAACAGCTAAACCAGCCCTATTTTAAATTCAATTTCCTTATTATATTAATCCAATATCAATGTAAACTTTTAACCATTTATCAAAATGAATCATTTGCCTAACTCCAAATGGGAAAAGAGAGGAAATACATGTACCAGAATATTTTTTTACTTCAAAAAGTTTTCCTGAAATGCCTATTACTTATAGTCACGTCCTGTGGTTTAATTTCACTTTCCACATTAACAACAAATGCACAGGTATAAAGAACTTGATTTAAAGAAAATGTTTTAGAAATACCTAGTAAATAATTTAAATACACTTTTTAAAGCAAAGCAGAACTGTTTACAATGTGTTAATGTCATGCTAAACTCATGCTTTATTGGTACATTGGGAAGCTAGACAATGTGAAATATTTAGGTGTTAGCAATTGAAGCAGTGTAATATAATAAACTCCATGATAAGTATTTCTTTTACATAGTAGGTACTTTAAGTAAGGTATTATTTTGATATTGCATCTCTGTTTGGATTATTTTGAATTTTAATATGCAATTTAGGTAGCAGGAGGTCATAATAAGGACAAAGAAACCTTTGAGCATTGTGTTCATCTGACCTAGCATTGCCTTATGCTCCCTGCAGTAATAATGGCAAACAGATATTCTTTTCATTCTAAATAAAGCAAACTACATCACCTAATAAATTTTTCATGCATAGACATTTAGGTCAAATGGGAACTCTCTCTAGAGAGAGAATTAGAGGAAAAGAATTGAACTTTCATGGAGTGTATTTTTTAACAAAGAAAAGTGGGATGAAAATCACTTGCTTTTTTATTACTTTTTTGATGATGATTGGGTAGGATTTTTCCTTTTCCTTTTGCAGTTTCATATCATTATTTAATTTGTCATAATTATCGTGTGTAACATTACTTTCTATAAGTTTCTACATTGAAAACCAGAATACAAATTTAAGTAAATGGGAAGTGATTTTTTGGTAATGATCTCTTCTGTTGATGGCTTTTATATAATGGACTCTGAGCCTGTGTCTGATAACTACCCTTGCTTGCTGTAACAGGTTTTTGTACACAAAACCCTGTGCAGGATGAAGGTGCCTGTGCAGGATTCCGTGTGGCATCTCCCGTGGTCTCGGTTACGATTCCGTATGCGGGTGCTGCGGTCGAGGAGGTTGATGGACAATAACTGCATATGCAAGTGTTCAGGGAACTGCAAAATGTCTGGGCAATTTACACTCTTCGTGCTCTGGAAACTTGACTCTCAAATTACAGCTAATGAGCAACAATGGGTGCATTTGTGGGAATGAATAAAGGGATCAGAGAGGAATTTACATCACCCAGCTTCAAACATTATTTAAATGCCTAGGTTGGGATACTGGTGTCCATATACAATTAATGGAGGGACGTTTTGTCCCAAGCTGGCATATAAAAGTTGCAACAGGTTTGTGAGATGGGTGACACAGTAGGAAGTGATTTTCTGAGTCCCAGCTGTGCAGGCCAGGGATCCAGCTGCCTTATGTGCATGGTGGTCCCTACAAGGTCAGATATCCTTGCTCTTTCCTTCTGGAAGGGTGGATGTGTTGCAGGGAAGAGAGAGGTGCTACGCTCTTGGGTCTTACTCACAGATAAGAGTCGAGATCTACTCGAGATGCTCGAAAGGAATCCAGGCTTGGGAGATGTTTATTAATCCCCATGGCTGAAATACAGTTTTAATTATAGCCATTATACTCTATTTAGTATGAAGATAAGTTCAGCTTCTAATCTATGTGTCCAGGCTGGACAACAGGGTTATTCTCAGAAAAGTCATATGTGGCAATCATAAACTGAAATTGAATAAAAACATAATATAGCATGGTGTGATATATTCTTGAAAATTATTTTTGATATTTAGTTTTCCAAGCAGTGTGTGTAAAAAGGGCTCACTCAGCTTCTGTGTTGGAGAACCCTGTGCCAGTGTTTGATTACCTTTATACTGAAAACGGCTTGTTTTTTATGACATAAGGTGGAATCCTGTGGGTTCAAACATGTGCCTATTGGCTCTTAATTTCAGGTTTTTTTGGTATGCAACTGCTCTTCTTTCTCCTTTGTCCCTCTTCTTTTGGCCAAGTAAAACTTGTTGATCTATGTCATACAGAGTAATTTTCAAATAGAACAGTTGCTAGGACTGAAGGGGAAGTGGGCAACCAGGAAAATCAAATTTATATTTATATAAGTATAATTTATATTTATAGTATATTCATAAATTTGATGCATTTTTGGCAACAGATCTCCTAACAGCCCATAATCTTCACACTGTTGTCTTTCAGGAAATTTTAACTGTAAATTTTGTATAGTGACATTATTTTAAATCACAGACACACAAGTGTAACCTCCACAACCCAATGACATTGTGTCAGTAGACTTATGGAGGAGCTAAGAGAGCATGAGCCTGGTCATCCATCCCTGTTTTGCTGTTCCTTAGAGAAAGGTTGGTCTGGGTGGGACAGACCCCAGCCAGCTTGGGGCCAGAGCTGGCTGAGGCCAGAGGGTCTCTGCTCAACAGCACAAGTCCCCCAGCTGAAGCTAAATCTCTCATGCAACCATAGAGCAAAGTGGAAGAGTGGTTTTGGCACATGCAGAAGTGCCCGTACAGTCTCTACTTGATGGGGGTGGTGATAGGAGAGAAGGTGTGCCAGCATGTGCAGGTAGCCCAAGTGCAGGCTCGCTGGGCACACAGCAGAGACAAAAAGTCGTGTATTTTAGTTGTGTTGTGGCCCTCTCCATTGGCTTGGTGCAGAAATGCTGTCCATGGGGGTTTCTTCTGAGATCTTAAGAAGGAAGGAAACCAGTATCAGCACAATAAAGAAACAGGACTTTGGTTACTACACAGTGCTGTCTGATCAGACTTAATTGATAAATGGGGCAATGAAAAGAACTACTTTTTAATAAATCTGAGCATTCATCACCAGTTATAAAGATGTCTTGAGCTGTAAATCTGAAAAGACTGGACTGGTTCAGAGCAGATTTTATAGACATCTGTTCTTTCAAGGCTAATTAGGTAAAAAAGTCAAAAGGCCAGTTGATGTAATATTGTCAGTTAAATATTACTAATAACAAACTAAATAAAATAATAGTAGCAAAGAGTTTCGGAATTTTAAGTTTGTATATATATGTGGGTCTGTGCATATTAGCTACGGATGTGTGTGTGTGGGTAAAGACTGTATATCTGTAATATATCTAATCACATCACCCATATAAATCTGTGAGGGAACAATTTACTTGAATTAGTGGTTTTTTTCCTGCTCTTTCTTGTGTGCATTTTTACAAAATAATTGGATTATTTGTGTCTTCAAGTCTCCAGGAGCATTGAGTTTTGAGTGGAGTCTATAGCATGTCCCTTTGTTTCAACTGGTTAGGCTGTAAAATACCTCATGCAGTGCTTGAAATTATGTAGGAAAGCTTTAGAAAAGAAACAAGCATTTATGTGTATGAAAGAAAACGCCTCCCAACCCCCCAAAAAAGTTGTATTGGGAATTCACAGCAAAAATTACACATTCTCTCCTATCTTCAGACCTAATTTACAGACAGATTCTGCTTTCAAACTAAAGTGTTAGTTTTGTTCATTTTAAGGGCTTGGCATATGCTGTACTAATGCTAGAATACTTCCAAGCATAAAAATGTCTTCAAAGAGATGAAAATGAGTCCTATTACCTGTGAAGTTTAGCTGCTTCTCTGGTTTATGTGCTCAGGAGCTGGCAAAACCAGGATGTGTTTTAGAGAGGCAAGTGGGAGGGAAGGGGAAATCATTCAGGGTGCAGTGGACACCCTGAGAGAGGCTGAACACTGGGCAGGTTCAATATTTCACGTTTAACACCACTGTCTGACTGTTTCCTCTGGGCTGCAAAGGTTGGTACAACCTGCAAGGCACAGATCTATTTTGAGCTTTACATCTGGCTGTCAGGTGTATCACCCTCAACATATTATTGCATGTTAATATTTCTCATTAAAAGAGATCTTGGAATCTATGTAAGCTTCAACTGCATTATTTTCAATAGGAACCAAATTTATACTTAAACCCTGACCATGAGGAACAACAACCAAGCAGTGTAGCAAAGATTATTATTTTCCTGATAAGAGAGTTACACCCACACTTTTGAAAAATATGTCACTGAAGGTGCATATCAGGGGAGAGTAAGGAGGACTAAATGTAGCGAGATAGACAAAATTGAAGAAGCAAGGGTGGTTATGGTTTAGGTTGGTTTTTTTTTTATTTCTAACCAGGCAAATACGTTAAGGTCAATTCTAATGTATGCTAGAGCCAGGGAGCATTTTCTATTCTGTGAATGTTTAAGGCATTTTATTAGCTAGTCCTCTTCTCTGGGCTTTTCATCCTTTTGATGTTAAAACAGGAACACATCTTTTGGAAGCCAGCTCACAGTGTGTCTTGGTGGGATGGAGATGAGCGTATGCTTTTCTCCAGCAGATTTACACTGTGCTCATGTCACTGCACTTGACAGGAGCACACCTGGATTACTTCATTGTTCTGGGATCATCTGTCTCGTGTATGCTTCAGAAGCCATGAATTATTCATGTCCTCTTAGAATATTCCTCTAGATTTCCTGTGCTAGACCCTCAATATTGTGGCTTTTAAAGTTTGAAATGTAATTTTATGGATTTTATCATGTCCCTTTTACAAATATTTTTCTGTGGTATAGTTTAACCCTTTACATGCATGAACTGATTTTTTTTTTTTGTTTTCCCAGGAATCTCTTCTTGGTTACTGTTATTTCCATTGAATTTATTTGAAGGATGTTGATTGATAACAGTGGGATCATTTAGAATTTAGTCTACATAAAAACACCTGCTTATCATTTGCACAACATCTGTGCCCTTTGAATGTGATGGGATTTTATGATGACTTATGAAGAATTCTTACTTTATATTTGTGCTTTGCTATTTTTCCACTACTCATAAAATTCCCAGTAAACCCATTTTTAGCTTTTCTGTGTGATAAGATCTCTGTATTACAAAATCTCTCTGAAAGATAGCCCTTAATCCTCATGTCCCTTTATTCCAAAGCTATATGTATTACTGTAACTCAGCAGTAAGTACAATTCAGCTGGCCTAGTGTCCAGCTACTGCCCTCAGTCTCAAATCCCTCTGCCTCACATGACACTAAGCTGTCATTTTAATCCTTGTTGTAATGAATCCCACACATGGTGCATTGCATGATATTGTAAAAGTGGTTTTAAATATTCCAGCAGAACTGTTTTCTGCTGAAAATGGCTTGGGTTCCTTGAAAGTTTCATAGTAACTTCTCAGTCTCTAATAAAGCACTTTCTTGCAACAATTTCTGTTATGAAGGAGTTTCCCTGGGGTACTTTGCTGGTTATTATATTAGACTGGAGACCTTCTGTCTGTTCAAACAATGAGAAAAGGCTGAATTTCATCTGACCACACAAACTCAGGGGAAGGGGGGAAGCCAAAACTTTCGTATCCTAAGAAAAATTCCTATGAAACAGGAATATAGTCTTTGGCTGTGTATGCTGAAGGAATACACATACTCTTACACATCATATTCTCATCCCCTTGACTGAGTTGTGGGGACATGATCAGAATGTTCATGTAATGAAGTGTGAGTAATGGAGGTAATTTTTATAATTTAGTGGTGGAAATTCTGTCTGGTTTAGGCTGTCTTTCATCCTATTTATTTCTATCTTTCACTTTTCATCCAATTTTATACGCTTTCAGGTGCTGCTGCCTTCAGGACATAGTGACTCAATACTACAAATTAGGTGTTTAACAAGAGAACCTAATTTAAGGTGTAGAGCAGCATTTAATGGAGAATTCCCAAATTAAATTTCATTATCATTCTGCACAGAGACCTGACGAAGTATTCCTACCTCTGGGAATGGAAAGCAGCAGCGTGTGTGCACAGAGAATGCAGAGAGAAGCCTTCCCTGTCCTTCGAGCACAAGCATTTGTAGAATCTGCTTTTCCCATCACACTAGAATGGCAAGACTCTTAAAAGCAGTAGTTGAGCAATGTTGAGAACAGTGGGAATTGAGTTTTTGCTTTTTCATGCCCCTGTCCCTCCCCCGTACATGACTAAGGTGTAGGATTTATTGCCATGGAAGGCTTTGGAAGACAAATTACAGATGGAGTTAAACAGCAGTCAAGGGGAATCACATAGACAACACAAGGGTTATTGGTACACAGTGCCAAGGGCACGGGGAGTCCTTTCGCTGCAGGCACTGGAAGCATTTGGATTGAAGGGGGAGGTTGTTCAAGCATACTCTGCTCTTAAATCCTTTTGATAATCTTTGCTGCTATGCAACAGATGAGGTGGGATGGGCTTTGTCTAACTGTAGATGTCTATAATACACATCCATATCTCCAAGGTAGATGCATCATGTTCCCATTTAGTGGAGAGAAGTAAGCGTTTTAAAGACACTTCTAGAAAATGATTCATTTTATTTCTGGCCATTCACGTAAGAGTTGGACTTGATGATCCTTGTGGGTCCTTCCCAACTCACAATGTGCTGTGATCCTGTAATATTCTGTGATGCTAGGCTGAAATTATGGAGGCTTGTTTGTGAAGGCAACTCAGATGACTACGTCCAATGTAGAGTTACAAAGTGTGACTGGTCCTGAGCTAGCTGTGCTTGTTCCTCTCCACTGGCTAAAAATGGAGCCTTGAGTGACGAGTCAGAAATGAATGCTGGCCTGCATTTAGCCACATCACTTCCAATGTTTGTGTGGCTCTGTATTTGAAAGAGTTTGGATTGTGATTTATGTCCAAGTAAATCTTGTTTCCCATTAAAAAAAAAGCAAAAAAAAAGCAAAACACATCCAAGTATTTGGTCAAAAGAGAGAAGAGAATGAAGAACAGGACTTAGTATAGGGGGGAAAAAGAACCTGCTTAGCATTTGCTTTCATAAATGAGGAATGAAATTTGAAGTTTAAAAAGGAGAGAAACTAAATATATCAATCCCAGTATCCTAAGTATGCATCATGCAAGTTCATTTCTTTTAGACAGGGTTACTTAAATCCCAAGTTGTTACTGGGGAAAGCAGATTGTGAGACTCCCTAGGTCCACAACAGATGAGGCCATTTATGTGTATGATTTTATGCTTATTTCAACTCTGTCAAAATTCAACATGCAAAAGGGAAAGGCTCAAGGACATACAGACTATCTGTGATACTCCCTGGAGGATATTGTGTTCATAAAGCAATAAATGGTTTGCATTCAGACTCACAAATGTATACAATCCAGTCTTTTTTGTCTCTTACATATGATGTATCTAAGCATTGCAGAGAAGCTACTGAACATAAACAGTTCTTCCAGTAGAAACTGTTACATACAGCACAATTTGCTGCATCCAAAATAGGTGGAGGATCTTTAAAACATTGTGAGGGAAAGGACTGTAGCAAATAGAAATTATTCAGAGTAGTCAGTTCCAACAATGTTAGGAAGTACAACATTCAACTTAGAACAGCACATTAATTAAGCAAATGAGCTAGGACAGTAAAAGCAAACATTGTTAGCAGTTTATGTAGCAGTGAAGACAAACCTCATGAACTTCACTGCTAATGTCACCAGATTGCAGTAAGGTAGGAAAAAAAGTATTTAAGAACTTCATAAAATGTGTTGAAAAAATTTAAGCAATGAAGTAGTGAGTCTGTCTTAGATTTAACATAGTAGTAATGGACAAGAAGAGAGGGAAAAATCAAGGTATTTATAGAACCAAGGAGTATAAATGGAAACAGTAACAATATTTTCAATTTATACTAAAATTAAAAATACCTCACAGAATAGCAAGTTAATGCTATTCCCAGTAGGAATTGAGGTAGATGGCAGAGCAACTTTAGAATTCACCCAAACCTTTATGCATAAGGTGACTACCAACCTCAGGCAAGTGAGTTCATTCTTTATTCAGACCTCATGTCAATCCTCCCTCGTGTGATCTTAGACCAGCAAAAAATATCTTACTAATATCACAAAACCCCTAAGTCCTAGAATTTCCAGCATAAATTTTGACCAAGCAGAAGCAATTTTAAGGCAGTATCATTAATTTTTATTTTCCTTAAGCCAAATTCCAAAGTTAGCTGATACTAGCAGTTAATGTTTATGTATTTCTGCTGAATGAAAAAAACAGCCTAGTGTATAATGGGAAAATGGACAGACATTGAATAGAAATCTAGCCATTTTTGTAATACAATTAGTCTTGGAAGAAGTATATAATAAATCACTGGGGAAAGTCAATGGAAAAAAAACAAATGGGCAAAAGCATACAGTATGCTTTGAAATAAATCCAGTTTTATGATATTTGTTATCTGGGGAAATTCTTCATCCTGAGGTACCAAAAAATTAATTAGAAGTAATCCTTTAAGTTATCTGTAAACTACAACACGACCTTTAGCAATGGCTATAACTGATCCACACTTGAGTTTGTTTAAGCCAAAGAAAAGAGTTTTGCTTACTTGAATCAGCTCTGGGCCAGGCCTCAGCTGCTTCTGGTAGAGGACAGCTCTGTGCCTCAGGTGGAGGCAAACGTAGAAAGTTTAGCTCTTGATGGAAGTTTCTGTAGCTGAAGCCTAGACTGAATCCCATGTTAAACTTTCTTCACAGATTTTATTTTCTGAATCAGAGCTCAAGCTGCATAACTCAGTTTTTCACTTTGCAAATAGGAAACCTTGTTGCCAAAAATTAAATTGACTACAGAGTATTAGGTTTTACAGCTGGATTGGACAACTGACCAAGCACGGAACTGGAGGAATTTCATGATTTATTAATTATTTAGTTCTTTCCTATTCCAGCTTTTTACCTCCAGATTCAGAGCTCAAGGATGGCAGTGTTTTATGGGATTTCTTCATAGTTTATTTTTAAAACAAATCTTTATTTAAAAAAGTGAATGCTGACTGTCTTGGGGAAGAATGAATTCAGCAGTGTGGAGACTGATTGCTTCACCAACTTTTGTCAGTTTTTACTGAATTTCATTCTTGTTACCATATGCAATCCCTAACTAATGCTAGTTTTTGTTACTGTAACAAGAAAAAGAATGGGTTTTGCTTAAAGTTATAAATAAATATTAGGACATCAAAGGAAATCTATGGCTTGTGGTTTTAAATTATAACTTAAGAAATTATTTGATATTTTATTTATTTTTCATAGTTGTAATTTTTTAGCAGTCAGGAGCAAATTAAAAGGTAGTATTTATGTAGAAGTTCAAAGAAAATAATGAAAGACTGAGAAAAAAAAGGAAAAACCCCATATGATTAATTATTGGCTGTATAATGGAAGAGAAAGAAGAAGGTGTAGCTTTATAATTCAGTGGTATAGAACATGTTGTAATTGATTTTCTTGCATGGGTAAAGGTTTGACAGCACTCTGCAGACAACAAGGGCTGTCTTATTTTTGTTCTGCAAGAAGCTGATCATGCAGCCTTTGTTAAGTGTTTCCCATGACATCAAGGGGAGTTGTGCCCTGATAAAGATGGAATGATCAGTTATTGTGCTGGGAGATAGTTATTTTGCTGATATATTTTAAACTGACTTCATCCTCAACACTTCTTTAAACACAAAGTTTTAAATCTTTTGTGCTCAGGATGTGAAATAACTGATGTAAGAAGTTGCTCTGTGTAGCTGCCTTTCAACGAGAATCAGTGTTACTTGTGAATGTTTTATGGAAATTTACTTTTTATGTCATTACTAATAAAAATGCATTGTGTAGATTAATTTCCAGGGGGATCTGAAAGGACTGGGTGAACTTAGCAGTTACCAGCAAAAAAAAGTCTGATTATCGAAAGAGGGTCACATTGGTTTGGCTGTTAGTTAATCATATTTGTGGTATAATACAGCTATTCCAGGTATGTTCTAACCGGGAGAAACAAAGTGAAAAATTGAAAAAAAATCTAAGTTAAACTTTTGGTGATCTCCTTACTCTCTTCATGTGTCTATTTATTTGATTTTAATGAATACCTTTGTGTCACTCTTGTGTGTAACTCACCCTTGGAGGTGAACATTTTACTTAATGAAATTGGCAACAGGGTGAAAAAGTTCACTTTTGCCTTCCCAAAATTTTTCAAAAACAGTTGTTTACATAAAAAAGTCCAGTTAAATGAAATTGAATCCAACTTTTTACCAACTTTTTAATCTTTCATAAAATCAATTGAAGTAATTGGACTAAGTAACAATGATACATTTAATTTGAAATATTTTTAGATTACCCATAATTGATTTCAAGACATTGACTGATAGCTGTAAAAGCTTGGTTTTTAGCAGCTGACAAGCTGATGACAAGCATTAATGGATTTTGCAATAAAGAATTTGAATTGGAGAAGGAATTTTGTCAGAAGAAAATGCATGTTTCTGTTATAAAAATGCATGACAGGAAGATGGATGTTACATCACTGAAAACACCCTGAAAACTAAGTTAGAAACTTTTTGGCAGAAAGTATAAGGGCACATAAATACAACCATTTTATACTGGCATATTTTTCTCAGGCTTGACTTCCATTAAATTTGCCTTTTTTGTAGCTACCTTCAGCTGGTGAATTCCAGTCAGATGGGGCTTAGGTACTTGAGGAACTGTCAAATGCTGACATTCAGAGAGACTAAATCCATTTCACTTCTTTGTCTAGAAGTTCAGTTATCCTCTCAGAGGAGGATATCAGGTTAATGTAGTGCAATCTTCTTTTCACAAACTCATGATTCATTTAGTTCCATTTTCCATTTACCTCTATATTTGAAAGCCTTAAACTGAAGCTATATAACAAAACAAATTCAATGAGGAAAATGAAGTGGAGAAATAACTTTAGATACTACTGTATCTGCAACTGATATATAATCAGCTGTTGTAAATTCAGGCTTCCTTTAGATGTATGTCACATCTGATATGCACTTTAGTGTACCAGTTTAAGGTATAACTTTAATCTCACATTTGCTGCAATTGCTGTGATATACAGAACAGACAGACAAGCTGAGTTCACAGAATTGTTAGAGTTGTAAGGGACCTCTGGAGATCACCCAGTCCAACCCACCTGCAAAGGCAGGGTGAACTAGAGCAGGTGACACAGGAACGTGTTCAGGGGGGTTTGGAATGTCTCCAGAGAGGGAGACTCCATGACCTCCCTGGGCAGCCTGCTCCAGTGCCCTGCCACCCTCAATACAAAGAGGTTCTTCCTCATGTTGAGGTAGAACTCCTTGTGTTTTAGTTTATGGCCATTGCTCCTCTTCTCCTCGAAAGGAGTCTAGCACATCTTGGCACCTGCTTTTGAGATATTTATATGCATTAATGAGATCCCCTCTCAGACTTCTCCTCTCCAGATGGTACAGACTCAGCTCCTACAGTCTCTCCTCACAAGAGAGACACTGCAGACCCCTTGTCACCTTTGTGGCCTCTGCTGGACCATCTCCAATAGCTCCGTGTCTCTCCTGTACTGAGGAGCCCATAACTGGACACAGCACTCCAGATGTGGCCTCCCTAGGGCTGAGCAGAGGGAAGGGATCCCCTCCCTGCCTTGCTGGCCTCACTCTTCCCAGTGTACCCCATGATCCCATTGGCTCTCCTGGCTGCAAGGACACACTGGCAGCTCAGGGTCAATTTTTCACCCACCAAGACTGCCTGGTCCTCCTCTGCAGAGCGGTTCTCCAGCATGTCAGTCCCCAGGTTGTGCTGGTACTTGGGGTTATTCCACTGGTGTCTGTCTGGCAGCTGGATGTGACTCCATTCCTCAGTCCTTCCAGGACTTCTTTACCCTTCAGGACTGCCTCCCAAGGCACCCTGTCAACCAGGCTCCTAAACAGCCAAAGTCTGCTCTCCCTAAGTCTAAAGTATCAGTTCTGCCGACCTTATAATTTCTTGTTTGCTGTTTCCAAAACGACCACCAACCACCACATCACACAGCAGTTCCTCTCTATTCCCAAACAACAGGTCCAGAGGAGCATCTCCCCTAGCTGACTCCCTCACTGGCTGTATCAGGAAGTTCTCTTCCACACACCCCGGAAAACTCCTAGACTGCTTCCTCTCTGCTGTATTTCTGTATTTTCATCAGATGGATAGGAAATTGAAGTCTCTCAATGGGAGCAAAGGTTAGAAATTCTGAGACTTCTCTCAGCTGCTTATAGTTCCTCTGCCTATTCATCCCATGTGGGTGGTCTATAACAGACCCACACCAGGATATCTGCCTCAGTGGCCTTCTCCTGATTCTTACCCGTAAACACTCAACCCTGTTGTCACCATCCTCAAGCTCTAGACAGTGACAACACTGTCAGTTTTGTTTAAAAAATATTGGTGCAGAGATTTGCTGACAAAAAAAGAAGACACTATGGCAACTATTAGCCCAAGGAAAGAGCTTAGTGGGAAAAAAAAAACAAACACCAAAATTTGTCAAGATGCAACTGTTTCAACAAGGCTTGAGAGATAGGACAGCTTCCAAGTTCTAAGGGGATCCTGTTTCTACCTGCAAGGAGAAAACAAATTATGTTTAAACTAACTGAACCTTTTCATTTTGATATTTCTACATATTGTTGTTTTGCAAAAATCAGTTAGGAAGGTAGTGGTTTAATTCCAAAGAAAATGTAAATACTACCCACCTGTTCTCTTCAGCACTAAGCAGTCAGGTTATACAGAGAGGAAGAGGAGGTTTTTCCTCATCTTGTTCTTTAAGGCAAGTTACTGAAAGTCAGTTAATGCTCAGAGTCTGCCAAAGGTACTTAAAAAACCTGTTTAATATATGCCTTAGTTTGATGAAGAAAGTGAGCTCTAAGTGCCTAATGTTTCTTTTTTTTTTTCCCTTTGTTTTTTTGCCATTTTATTCCCTGGTCAATACTTGATAGCTCTTGGAAAAAGAGAAGCTCTTAGATGCTAATATTCTTTAATGCCTGGTATATTTATTTCGGTAAGAGCTGTCTTGAAATGGGTGGGATTTTTGACAGCTACAGTACACTTAGCATTGATCTACTTAAAAGGGCATCATTTGGTATTCTCAGAGATCTTTAAGGAAGTTTGTTTCTAGTTAAAATGACATTCTCCCTTCCATTTGCCATTCGATGTAAGCGTAGCACAAAGCGCTGTGTACAGAGTACAAGGGCATAGCTGAGCCTTTGTTTTATGGAGAGTGGTAACCTGCAGTTCGTGTACAAGTTGGAAGGCAAAGGATATACTGAAATGGGTAAAATGGACCAAAAAAATCCTATTTCTTTAATGAGGGGAAGTTGTGCAATTATGCAATTCATTAGTTTGCCTGGGTGCTCTGATGCTGTTATAATTTAGGTAAGAAGATAAGCATTTGAGTGCATGTGAGTACAGTAATGATCAATTCCTGTCCCCGCTGAATGAGTGCATTCCTTCATTCCCCTGAAGTCACCAATATCTATGCTGCCTGTGCCAGCACAGGTATGAAATAGGGAAACATGGAATGGTTCAGAGCTGGCAGGACCCTGCTCTCAGGTCACTCCCACCTCTCCTCAGTACCTGCTGAGTGAGTAGCCATGGGCAGCCAAATGCCACCCCTCCCCAGCAAGGGCAAAAAAAAAAACAACTGCTCAAGAGTGGAATGGAGAAGCAGAGAGCAAAAAGAAGAGAAGAGAAAGAGCTCTGTTTTATTAATTCTCAGTGCAGTTTTCAAGCAGAAAGTTTAACCCAGGGAGCTGGTTGGAGCAGTCTGTCAGCATTGCAGAAGTTGTGATTGGAAACTTTCTTCACACCTTTTGACCTACTTAGTAGTGAAGATTTATGTGTCCATTCACAGTCAGAATCTCATCTTGCTTTTAAAGAATAAAATGTAAGATTGCCCTCTTTACTTTTAGACATTCTTGTTATTGTAGATCAATGAAAAAGCCAAAGAAAAGAAGTTCTGAAATATTTGTGTATGATTAACAATTTATCAAGTTGTCGTATAGCTACCTCTCTTTGTTTTCTACTTGCTTCAAGGTTTGCAGAACTGCCCTTAGGGCTGGAGAGAGACGTATTAACAGTTCTTACCTTCAAAAAAAACCCCACCAAACAAAAACCCAGCTGCAGGCATGTCTCAAATCCCAATAGTACAATTATGTGCACATATATTCTAGTTTAGGCTCAAAATGGCTATGAAACTGAAGCTCCTTCTGTTAGTTGTTTATTTTGCTGTATCTTAATTGTATTGTATGTGCAGAAGTTATCTCAGCAGTCGCATTTGGTGAGACATTACCACATTTCATAGAGGATTAATAAAGACACATCCAAGAGTAGATATATTTGACAATTACGATATTATTAGAAATGCTTAATTAAAAAAAAAAAAAAAAAGAATGTTTTATAGCAAAGTTTTATGCTTATTATGTTTGGCTATCTGTCTGTCTATTTTCAAATGTGCTTATGCCAGTTTGCCAAAATGCTACCTCTCAATCTAGACTTGTGTCAAAAAGTGTAAGCCTTTGTTACTTAGAGTCAAATTCAACTTGAAGATTAAATGGGCCTCTATCAATTTTAGGTTATTTAGAAATTATATGACAACTTTTCTGTTAATTCATTGAATATGCAGAGGAGTAAAGACAAGAACCAAGGCCAAGTGAAAACTGCAATGGAGCTGATTCCTTAGGGTTCAAAGGGACCATTAAGATCAGACTGACTTCTCTCTAGCACTTCCTGTAGCTCTGGTACCGCACACGCAGTTGTAATATTGATTTACAACTTTTCTTTTAGGATTCAGTTGGATCATGACTTAAAGATCTGGAGAGAACACCAGAAACAGAAATATTTCTTTGGCATTTTTCACGCTTAAAAATTTAAAGTTGTTATTTTGAACATGTCCAGCTTCCTCTTGCTATCATTATGTACTTTCTTTTGCTGTATTGATGGCTGCATGTTATTACGGATTTCTTTCAACATGGACCTTTTTGGACAGTAATTTTCTGTTAATTGTGTCTTAGCCTAGATAAAATAGCAAGCAATCAAAAATGGTCAAAATAAGACACATTTCCAACTTTGTCTTTTGCGATTGATGAGGTTCAGCTGAACCAGAAGGCCCACAGCAAAGGATCAAAGTCTCAAAGATTGTGAAAAGGATTGAATTCATTACTATGTGCATAATTCTAGATTTAATTTATTTTTAAAGATAACTAGTATTCAATGAATTGGAAGTAATCATTCCTAGAGTCATAGAACTGTTAAGTTTGGAAAAGATCTTCAAGATCACCCAGTCCAACTCTCAAACTAAGACCACCCTTATGTTTACCATTAAACCGTGTCCTCAAGTGCCATATCCACACATTTTTTGAACAGTTCTGTAGATGGTGACTCTACCACCCCCCTGGACAGTGTAATCCAGTGCTTTAGAAACCTTTCTGTGAAGAAATTTTTCCTAACATCCAATATAAATCTTCCCTGGCACAGCTTCAGGCTGTTTCCTCTTGTTCTGTCACTTGTTGTCTGGGAGAAAAGACCAATCCCCACCCCACTACGATCCCCTGAGCCTCTTCTCCAGGCTAAACAACCTCAGTTGCTCCTCATCAGACTTGTGCATCAGACCCTTCCTCAGCTCCACTGACATTCTCTGGACAGGCTCCAGCACCTCAATGTCTTTCTTGTAGTGAGAGGCCCAAAACTGAGCACAGTATTGAAGTTGCAGCCTCTGCAGTATGAAAATAACTTCTCCTATCCTCTGGATAGGAAAACAAAAACAAAACCAAAAATGTAAGAAGACAAGAAAAAAACCTTAATAATGCAGATGACCTTCTGATTGCGTTTTTTCATGAACTCTTCTGAGCTTGGATTCAGGTCCAGTGTCTGCATTACTTTTTATGTAATTGCAGCTGAAGCAATGAATGTTTCGTGTATTTTACAGTCCATGACTTAGATGTTATGTCAGTTTGTGTTATCATTCTGAATATTTGCAACTTTCTTTATGCAGACTCAGGAATGTTTAATTAATTGGGATCAAAACAACTGATCTCTGGCAAGCATTATAGAGTAAATTATTGTGTAATTCCTGTGACATTTTGAAGGTGGGGAGTAAGGGAGGGGAGCAGTAGGGACAGTATTGAGCACCCTAACTCATTCTGTTTGGAAGCTTCATATTTATTGGTCTGTCAAGCAATTATCAGGAAGTCCAAGAGAGCAATTCAATTTACACTTATCTTAATGGTCAGTTTAATTGAATTAGGCCTTATCAGCGAGATGAATGTTAAGAAGGTTTTGGTTTACTGCAGACTAGAACTATTTCTGCAAATCTGACCATGTAAGGTTTCACAAGACAAGCAATCTGGGGCTTCATAACTGAGACAGACAGCATGGAAAAAAGTGCTTGAGACCAACTGCACTGATTTAGTACTGACCTAAAACAAAATGACTGCTCCAGAATAGGTCAGGAATATACTGCTGGAGATGTCCTACTCACTACTTTTTGTGTGTCTGTAATTTTGCTTTTGGGGATATTTTTTGTTTTATTTTGGGGGGGGGAGGGG